>JACJUY010001501.1:40715-69320 GCA_014220935.1 Platorchestia sp. MABIK | reverse complement strand
TGTTGCCTACAGTGCAATGCCACACTGGGGATGTTGCGTACAGTGCAATGCCTCACTGGGGATGTTGCGTACAGTGCAATGCCACATTGGGGATGTTGCGTACAGTGAAATGCCACATTGGGGATGTTGGGTACAGTACAATGCCACACTGGGGATGTTGCGAACAGTGCAATGCCACACTGGGGATGTTGCGTACAGTGCAAAGCCACAACTAGGGATGTTGCACACAGTGCAATGCCACACTGGGGATGTTACACACAGTGCAATGCCACACTGGGAATGTTGCACACAGTGCAATGCCACACTGGGGATGTTGCGTACAGTGCAATGCCACACTGGGGATGTTGCGTACAGTGCAATGCCACACTGGGGATGTTGCACACAGTGCAATGCCACACTGGGGATGTTGCGTACAGTGCAATGCCACACTGGGGATGGTGAGCTCAACGGAATGAGCAGAAGTCAGGCCTAAATTTTATTCATATACATAACATGCATGAATTCTTAACTCAAACAGCTTAACCATAGAAAATCTTGATACTGTTCAATGCTATATTATGTTGTTTTACTAAGCTATGACTATAATTTCACAGCATCGAAGAATCACTGCCTCTTTCAAAATAATTGCAATAAAATATTGAACGCTGCTCTATAATTTGCTATAACAAATTTATTTAATTTCTCAATTATCACCGGATAATGATTTAGAAAACATAAATCAGTTAGCATCACTTGTTTACTTATATTCTGTATTACTATTACACCTATTGCGGTGAGAGAGACGTTTTGTAATATGAAATTATACGTTGTAAAACTTCATTTTTATCGAAACCTATCTAAGACATACTGCTTACTTTAACATTTATTGCTATCTACTCATACATACATTTATTTGAATAAGGGCAGAGCAGAATAAAATGAATACTGAACCATAAACCTGATGCCAGCTTCGCGGAAGCCCATTACTCTGTACTGCCAGCCCACGCGTGTGACGTCCTGGGTGCGTGGAATCATTGCTGGAATGCAGTTAGTCGTGCTCCAGACTTAGATGTATTCTTGTGAAGCATCAAAGATATTCAGTAACTTCTATGAATCTTGAGTAAAATTGGAGTGCACACTTTATAAATAAGAAATTTTAAAATGTATGGACATCATAATTTTTTGAATTATATGTATTAGATTTCACCTTGTCCTAGTGACCTCAACGCAATGGCGCAGCCCGCTCTATACTCTGTCCAACAACTCGCGAATAATTGAAAGTAAATGGGAAAAATAATCAATCCCTATTCTAATTGCATCTGAGAATAGTTTCTAATTTTATCAATCTCCTCTGAATTAGAAGGTATAAGAGATTTCCAATTTGCGCTACTCATGCCCCGGTGACGTCACGCCAGCGAACAAGAGCAATTTACCGAGAATGTAACCTTGAGGAAGGGACAGGCGGTCGCAGCTGAACAGCCTCGTCTTGCCAGTTGGCCTCCCACAACTTGGCTCGTGTGGTGCAGTCGAGCTTCCTTGGTGTGAGCCTCACACTCTACATTATGTCAGTTTCTTAAACCTTGAGCTTCAGTCGAGTCCTGTGCTTGAAAGAGCGAACACTGAGTGTCTGCTTCACCTCTAATAGTTCAAATAAATATCGATAAAAGGCTGTAAAGTGTTGCTGAAACAGAGTTAATTTTTCATTCCGCGTGAAGATTCATTTATCTCAACTCGAGACTCTTTACACGCGAAAAACAACTGTGCCAATAACAGGGTACGAAGGAGGTAGCGCCTTCTTTTGGACAGTGGTGTGGTTCCGTGGAATGAAAAACAAGGTAAGTTGAATGCCCGTCAGTGCAGCAAGTAGCGATCTCGGCCCTGTATAACTCACCGGTCGAGCAGTTGCAAGCAAAAAATGAGCTAGGGAAAATGTTGATGCCCCATTCTGCTTCCGCGGGGTGCAGCCCAGACACGTGCAGGGAGGAAGCAACGCAGTCTGAGTGAAAACCGAAGACACAAAAATTGAATATTTTACTTAGTTCTCGTTGATACACAATACAGTTTCATTTGCTTTCCTTGGATATTGGACTGACTAGTTCACTTATTATGTATTTTATAGGTTTTTATTAATTTGTCAGTTGAACAAAATCATTATTAGGAACAAGTACAGGTATGTTCTTAGAACGACTTAGATGTGTGCAGCCTGAATGTATTGTACGATTGTTGCATAAGAATTGATGCCCGTAATCCATAATGTGAGATCATTTTCACAATTTTTAGCCTTTAAAATGTTCGAAACTGGTCTTCTATTTCTAAACTATTAGACGACCCAAAATCAGACTCAAATCAAGCTATAGTATTTTGTTGTAAAATTGCAGAGCTCGCTTTGAAAATTACGAGTATGTTCAAAACAGCAAATAAATTGAATGAGTATTACAAACCTATTTTTAGAGCCCTCGTTCTAGACTTACGTGTTCTAAAAATAAACAATGCTCCAGTAACGTAAAATTAAGTCGGTACTGGGACGTATCTGCAAAAAAAAATGAACCGTTGCATACTTTGAGCTCAAGCTCATGAATACCGTTGAAATTTTGGCAACATACTACAACGCATATCAATATTTCATTTCATTGTTGAAATAGACTAATTTCTATGAATGGGCTATTCTTCATTTCAGTTCCGCAGTTGCTTCACTTTTAATAGTTTGTCGAAAATGCGTACGCTCATTTGGCCCACGATGCCAACCTAATAAACTATAAAGCTTAAGTTTATCGCCGTACCTTACTAGAAATAAAAATCTACATGCTTGTGGAAAATAAAACTTTCTTTTGAGATATTCCAATCGAAACTTCAGGTAAAAACTTGTACCACCTCATCGCTGAACGTTACTTTTTATTGTTGCGTTCGACACATTTATTTATCAATTTTAGGCAGTGAATATTTAGACTTCAGAGGAAATGACCAAATATATGAGAAGATTTGTAAAATTTTATGTACACACATCGAATGGTCACAAAACACACTATAGGGGAACGTTCTCTATGACAGAGTGTTGAGGTTCATGGGTAATGGAACTGTGTAGGTGACTGCACCCTGTGCACCGCGTGATCGTCTCCGTGGGTTGAGCCTGCATTTTAGTGATTTTACCCTGGGCAATTTCGCTTTTTCTATTCTATTCATGGGAAAAGCTGATAAAGTAACCTGGAGAGGAGATAAAAATCTCTTGGGTGTCTTTTGAGATTTTATTTAATACTTTTTATTTTCACTTAGAAGGTGGATAATAACGCTCAAAAATTCATTTCAAAATTCGAAGTAATGTTTCAAGAAGGTTAATGAGCCCATTTTTTGAAAATGAGCCCATTTTCAATAAAAAATTGCGTCTAATTGTGACCGTACAATTAATTATGATTTCAAAAAATTGTTGACTGACTCGTAGAACCAATTTTCCTGCACTGAAAACCAACAATATTAGATCAAAAACTTATTCGACAACTTTATTTCTCAACGTACTAATACTTAGAGATCAGGAGATCAGGGCAATGTATTTAGATATCAGAGCACACTACGGAGCAAAAATATGTTGAGCTCTAATATCCTGAAGACGACATATATGACGTAAGCTTAGAATTCATAGAATATTTGTCTCAACGCAGCGGGGCATTTCTCCTTCCGTTTTTTTCAACAGTGACACAGAAAATATTGGAGAAAGTAAGCTTGAAAGGCAATCAGTTCACATGTTCTCAATCTTTCTGTAAGAAATATTAGCGAATGCAGAGTTCTGAGAAATTCGTATTTTTCACATTGCATTTATGGTTCTTGCGTTCCCAGTTCAACCGAAAAATACGATGTAGTCAAAAGAATTTACGATTATTTTTACAGGGTGTGGAAACCTCACTATCATTGTATCAATTTTGTATTTCAGATTACACCTCATTCGAAAAGTACTTGTTCAATTCATTATGGAAAATATGCACTTTGTTTGACTGTTGAGTGCATTTAACGAGAGACAGCCCAATGTTAAAAGTTGTTTCCTTTTCACGATTCAATCTCAATCACTCATTTCAACGGATTTGTTTTCGAACATATGCTGAGCTTGATGTTTACCGGTGTTGCCTGGAGGCGAGAACTCTTCTCAAGAAAAGTGACTCAGTGCAATAATGTTGCTTGCAGGAGATGATCAGTGGCCGGAGCAGCGGCATTCTTGCGCTCTTGATAGCGCTGAGTGTCGCCGGTCCTGCCGCCGGCGCCAAGCTCCCGTCGGTAAGTGTACCGCATCACTTCGCACACCAGCAGATATTCTGCAGCTCGTAACTGTTCTCTCCATAATCCAAACTATTTGCAATCACATGAGAATGTGCTCTCCAACTTTGACGACTCTCATGCGTTTCGTCACAGTGAACGATCTTCATATAAACAATGCACATCTGGAATTATCTTAAGAAAATTTTGAAACGGAAAAATTCTTTATGGTTCAATGCAAAAAAGTTTAAACTAGCTGAACATTAGTGGGAATTACAACGATGCATAATTTCTAATTTTCAAAGCGTCATCGTATACTTATTATATTAGGTACTGGTTCAATCCATTGAAAAAAATGCTTTCCACTAGGGTACCTTCAGAGTCTGGCGATTATTTGACCTAGTACGAAAATTTCAATTATAAATTAAGCGTACATCTGGTATTTACGAACAGTTGCAGTATATGTCTCTTAGCTCTATCTAGGAGTCGATCTTTTCGTTTTTTTCAGTGCATATAATGTTGTATACATATGAGAATTTACTCTGTAATCTTTCTTTGTAATTCCTCGAAAAGATAAAAGATGCTCGTCAGGGCTTAGTCATCCTGGTGTCTGGTGGAGCATGCGCGATGTGTCGCCCAGGTACCTGGCTTGCGCAACGCATGGTCACTCCACGTGTCGATCCAATGAGCTATTTGTGTCCACCGCAATTATTCTCCAAGAACTTTATTGCTTAAATTTTCTCCCTCAATAATTCTATGCAACACAGTAAAAGTTTTCTCCTTCATAAAATAGCAGTGGGTCATTTTTGAACTCCTTCTAAATACTTTATTCCGAAAATTAGATTGAAATTCCGCCTGGCCACCCCTAGGTAGCAAGCTCTGCCTTGTGCTTGTTTAATGCTTTATGTACTCGAGCTCTACTCCAAGTATGGTGCATGTACATGTGAACATGAATTATGAGAACTCAATTTGTTAGCTTCAATTTTGTTGTTCATCGATTCTAAAAAAAATTCACTACATGAGCTATCACGACCGAAAGCTTCCTCATACGAAACCCACTGAGCCACTCCGCTGAATTACGAATATGTCAGCCGTGGAAAAAAGACGATTTTGCCGCTGATGTGTTTGGACGGCTTTGAAATTGAGAGCCATGAGTCTGCATTAAACAATGATTTAAGCAGGTAAATGCCAGCAGAATGGCTTCAGATGATTATGCAATCTGGCAGTAAACATTAGGAATCTTTTTTCCTTGAAGCCTTAAAATCTGAGTTCTGGGTCACCAATCTACAAGGGAAGCATATAAAGATATTTTTGACAAATTTCTTGCAACCAGTGCGAATTTTATAAGAGAAGCTTTCAGTACGAGCTGCTCTGCCAATTCCAATCATAATTGGAGTGTGTAAGGATACATTCACACATAGTAAGGATACATTCACACATAGAAAAGTAAATTCGTTTATTGTTTTGAGATTTTCGGATACCATGCCAATACTGTTCCTAAAATTATCCACGTCACGATTTAGTAGTGAACAATTCCGACTCAAAGATAGTACCAAAGTTTTTGCCAATAAAAAACTCGACCATTGATACAATGTCTATGCCGTACCAGAGGATAGAGATACTTCCGGAGAGCTGCGACGTTTACTGATGGCAATGTTGCTTACAAGGCGAGAAGCGGTCCAAATGCGGCTCTGAAGGCCCCGCACCTTAATTTATACGTGGAAAACTGCTGATGCAGCACCCGCAATGCGACACTCGCACCGAGGGCGTTGTACTGACGCATGTACGAACGAATGCACGCACATAATGCACGCACATGTCTCTAGTTTTTAAAAAGTTATTCTACATGCCAACGGGCTTATTTGAGCCATGTTTTCAAATTTTTTTATTATGAGACAAAACAATAATCGACCTTGTTTGCAATCGTTCCTGTCGACAGAGGCCAAAAACCTTCCTTTTGAAAAAATGTCGTTTGAGAAGGAATTCCTGTTCCACGAATTCCTTGAAAACAGTCGTAGGATTTGCGAAGCAGGCCTCGTGTCATCATGAAAAAGTTCTGAGGAAAAGTATTTCTGCTAGGTCTATCTCGTCAGAATTACCACGTCAGAAATGGAAAATCACCTCCCCTAACGTCTTTTCCTCTCTACTCTTTCCACTAATAATCACTCTTAATGCATTTCTGATCTGAGTTGGATTTAGCACCCTATTAAACTTGGAAAAAATGAATTAAGGTTTTTGCTAGTAAGAATAACAATGTAAGGGTAATTTCATTTCATTTTTTCAAATAAAACATTAAACTCAGAACATCTTCGTGAAATGCAAAAGATAAAGTATCCTTGAAAAGTTTTATAAAGGGCAAAATTTAATTAAGGTGAAATGCCTTTTCTAATATTTTAAAAGCATTCCTCGTAAATGTGGATTTAATGAAACGGAGATAGTTTCTCTCACAATGAGTTTGTAATCCTAAATAAAAGCAGAACTCTTCATGATTTGAAATGTCTACTAAGAACTAGTTCCGGAATTAGAGGCATAGAACATGGAATATTACTCATAACCAATTAGGAAACAGGTGGTATAAACATTGTCTAGGTATAAAATTCAAGCCATTCTAACAAGAATGGCTTGAACCAAGCCTACCTTCCAAGTGCTTTGTCTACCAAGAAAATTCAAGCTATTCTCTCCATGATGACGGTCGCTTGCATATCCACCGAGAGAGAACCTTTTCTGCGTTTGTTGTTGCCGCATAAGTGTAAGTGCAGAGTGGCGTGACAACGATCGTGGTCCTCGTACACGACACGCACTGAGGTGCGGCCAGCAGCTGTCGCTCACTTGCTGCGCGGCACTCCTTATTGCTGCGGGCTGGCGGCGCTTTGGGGCCGTGCTCCAGATGCTCAGTTGTTGCGGAGGCTCCAGGGCTCTCCTGCACACTGCCATGCAGTGTGCAGTGGCACTGGCAGCGCGCTGCCTCCAATGCCATGCAGCGTACAGTGTCACAGGCACCACGCTGCCTGCACTGCCATGCAGTGTGCAGCAATGGTTACTGCGGGCTAAGTCATTGCCAAGTGACACAGCGCTCGCAAATATCGCTATTCACTCATATGCTGCCTTTTTCAGTAAAAAAGAAATTCTTTCCACTCGTTGGTGATATTAACAAATAAGAACTCATTGATTTAGGAATATCGTATTGAGACCTCCAGCCTGAAAATTTGTTTGTCTATTTATCAGTATTAGATCCCTATCGCATACTGTAAATGAAATCTTCAACTAATGAACTACCTTACTTGCACGGAAAAAAATTTTTGCTCAGCCATAAATTAAGAGCTCTGTTATATCAATTGATAGCAAGCATTTGATAAAACTTAAATGCTAGAAAGTGTGCCTTTCACAGATATACCTATTACTTCCTTATGAACGTAAATGAACAAACCATATTATATTGGCGAAGGAAACGAACGGCAAAGTGTTTGTGAAATGGCCAAACTATTAACATCAGATCTTTTAGCTTGGCAAATGATTCAGTTATTAGACATTTTTTACGACTTTTTTGCGATTGATTGCAGAAAAAAAAATCCCGCAGCCATCTTTACAAAAAAGGAACCAAAGAGTAAACGAGTTAATTAAAATACAGGGAAAATACAAACATTCAATAATCATTTTTCACTTATATTCATTACATCGAATGACAATTAGCAATCAGTTAAATGCATCTAAACTCACCGTTCGAAATTACATAATTCGGAAAACGAGGTTTGTTGCATTTATATATTATCGAGCATCAGTGAATTTTGGTTTTATTTTGATGACTGTAAAAATGCGAGGTTCTGTTGCTGCATATTTCACTTTCTTTTTCGTTTCGAAACCATCATAACCCCACTCGGCGAACATCTTCCATGAGGGCGTCCTCAGTGGACGCATTGGAGCCTAGTCTTGACTGAAGCTCGAGCATATGCTGAGGAAGCCACTGAAATTTTGGTGTTTACGACAGGTGAGCTGCACAGCGCACGATGGGGGCCCAGGCCACTGCACACTGCTGGTGCACTGCACCAAATTCTTCGCCGACCTCGCTAAGCTCTCCCGCACACCGTGCACCATCTCAGCCCAGCAGCAGGGCATCTGCTGCCCTAATTCCAAAACTCAACCAAAAGGTTTTCCTCTGCACAGAACTTTAAAATATGTATATATATATATATATATATATGTATATATATATATGATAGTTTTATAAGCTAATCACCTCTCATTCATGTTAACCTAATTGATGTTGAATTCCTAAAGCACCCTAGTTTTCGAATGTGCGGTCCCAATTGCAATTACATAGAGTTTCAAAAAATCACATTATTTCAACAAAAAAGTGATTTAATTCCTCATGACAGTTTCAAGCCATTACATTACAAATTAGATAACAAAATTAACTGAGTAAAATGAGTAAAGCATCTGCAATAAATATGTTAGTTCGTTCAAATATTTAATTTCCACTTTTTTACAGATCCAAACACGTTAATAAAGCCCCAGAAACCTGTCCCCGTGAGCGACCCCCGAATTAGCATCGCTGATCTCAACAAGAGCTGCCAACAAAGCATTCTGAAGCAAAATGAAAGAGAAAACTTCGAGAGAGTTCTCGTGAGTGCCTCCAGCTGCTAGCCACGCAATGTTGATTTCTGGAGCTCGTCTATCGCAAAATACGTGACTTGGTGTACAAGCTAAAGTTCCGTGCTTTTCATGGGTCCAAATGTCCGATGTCCGGTGAAGAGGGAGACTTTCACGATCTACTTTCATTTTGCATCTTTATCTGTATTAGCGTGGAAATAAGTCTCAATCATGTTCAAAATTCCATTAGTTCTGTCATACATGATCCTAAGTGTTAAACGTAATAATTAAAGAGTGAAGAATTAAAATACCGGCGTCACCCGTTATTCACGAGCGCTGGGTTCCAGTATCACTCGCGATTGGCTGAAATTTGTAAAGTCAATTCTAAACTTAATTCATTGTCATTTACAAAAATTTCAAACCTTCATGAGCATTCCTCATGTGGTTATCAATCCCCTCTTCTTTGTTATCTACAGCTGGAGTAAAATCTGTCAGATTTAGAATAAATCAATATTGGAAATCGAAATGAAATAAAAACTACAGCCTACAAATAACTTGCCTCATCGTAACTTATTTTATTCAAAAGTTACTATGGTTTTGACTGGTCACTCGCTAGGTAATAATAACTAAACTTTTCCCTCAACTTTATTTTCGTGCTTGTTTAAAAACGTGGAAAATTTATCATTCTTATTTATTTTTTTACGGCAGCTCATGAAGTCAATATTCCTTTCTATTTGACACTCAACGAGATACTTATATTTTAGTTAGGGTGTCGAATTCTGATGATCAACAATTTGAATATATCATAATAATGCACTCTGTAGAAAACCAAGACTAATTATTGCATGCTGATCTCAGAAAGCATCTTTCAATTCGGAATTTTTAGTAATTGTCAACCACACAACTCCTTCTTGCAGGTAGCCAACAACATAGTGGCGACCAAAGGCTCACCCGTGTACTTGCACGCCCGTCTTTTCGAAACGACCAACTCTGTCGTGAACAAAGGCAAAGGAGGATCTTTGGTTCTTGATGCAGGTTCAGCTGTGGCCCATGAGTAAGTAGAGTTTAGAAAAATTATTCTTCCTCCGATAGATATGAGTCTTTCATATATGTTAAACGAATGTTTCAGTTCATAAAGATTAAAGAATAAAAATGTATGGTTCATGATACACGTAGTATCATTATCATTTAAATTTTATTGTAAAAAAATCTAGGCCTTTAACAAACTAATGAATTATTCGACAAGCGATGTGCACTTTTGTTGATAAATAGTCACGCATTCTCCATAGTGTATCTGTACAATTAAGCAGAAGTGTGCATTTAGTAGCTCATGACCGTACGAAATGGCATTTATACAAGATATCCTTGTTTACATGAGGGCACACAAGTGGCTTCTTAGTTATAAATACTCACGCCTATGCGTGTTTGCTCGCAAAAATGCACCTTGCTACTAAATTCTATATTCGTGCTCGTTTTCCACCACTCAGCCTCCAGCTGCAAGCGGCAGAAGCAAGCCAGGCTCTGTCCAGCTACAATGTGAACAGCACCATCATCAGCAGCGTGTGTCCGACGCTCCCTCGGTGCGGAGAGCAGAGTCGCTACCGCAGCATCGACGGCTCCTGCAACAACCTGAACCATCCTGACTGGGGCCAGGCTGCCACTCCTTTCTTCAGGCTCCTGCCTCCTGTTTACTCTGACGGTCAGAAAGTGTCTAGTATTTTACAAGAAGTTTGCTAGGTAAAATTAGCATGAGGAATTTTTTTTACCAAGCGTTTGAAATTAAATGAATTGGTCTTTTGTAGATAAATTGGTCTTTTTACAGTCCATCAGTTCGGGAGTTTTATTTTATGTTTGATTTCATAGGGAAAAAACACAAGTACAGACAGGACGTTAGCATTTCAAGATGCTTTAGACAGGAATGTTAAATTTGTAAAGTAGAGCGCAATACACAAAAAGTTCTAATTGGGCTAAATTCGAATGATTTTCATGGAAGCCTGACTGGATAGGTGAATATTTGCAACCGATTGAACTATCTCAGCATTCCAGGCTAATCTCATTAATGAAGCGAGCTGTAACTACGAAGTACAACATTTCTAAAATGTGTTGTCAACTCAAACGAGTAGAAAGACTTTGTCAACGTAAAACTAGGAGTTTGAAATTCTTCAATGCAACCATTAACTGAGTCAAGAGCGTGGCTTACTGAACATAGTGTTCATCTTATTATACGGTGTCTTGAACGATACGGTTCGTTGTTATGCTTGAATTGTCAATTTTTAACTGCCTGTTGGTCGAGTGTCATAGGTTTCTCCCTCTGTTGATCCATTTTCTATCAGTCGATTTCACATTGAGGGTGCAACTATTAGAAATTTTAGACAACATCGCGAATTTAAAATCCTGGAACAAAATCGATTGTACATACATATACATGCTCAGTGGCTGGAATCTATTCAACACAACAAGACCTGAATATCCTCGGAAAATGAGAAATAAAGAGACTGGTAAAAAAACTTTCGCCTAACCCCAAAGTGTTAGTAGTGTCTGTTCACATGAGCGATGTGTGCTGCTTTCATAGGTATACAATGTCATAATTTTAATTTTGTTCATATGTAAATTTCCGAACACAGTGAGCTAGAAATAGACTGGTAAAGAGTTTGATCAACAATAGTATATATATTCGATCAATGCTTCGAATTCCACTACTACAACGCATGAGAAAACAAGGTTGGCTTTTTTTGCAGATTAAAGCTAGTGAGCGCCCTTGCTGGTTCTTTAATTGTTATTTCTACCAACAGAAGGATCAGGTTAAAGCAATGTGAAAGAAGAACTGATCAAAAGTTTTAAAATCTCTACGTGGACTTGCCTAAATTATCCAATCTGGATTAAAACAGAACAGTGATGCATTAATTTTTACTATAAGACTACAATGGTTAATAAAAATATGAGCTCATCATGTGTATAATTTGCGCAGTGAGAAAGTGCTCGCTACAGCTGCTTTAAATGGCATTCCATCGTCAGTGGTGACTCACGGTTTAGCTTAATTTGTTCTAAATATTTATACAATCTTCCAATTGGCAAAATTTTCATCGTAGTTTATAGTGAAGTTAAGGTGAGCTCAGAGAATAACAAAGACAAAACAACGGAAATAGCTATTCTGATGTATGTTACAGCTCATTTGTCACGTATTTTTTGAAATGTTTTCGTTCGATTAAGGTTATGAAAGCTATTATCTTTGAATCCACCCCAGTAAGAGCGAATATGTCGATTCTAGTTCAAGTGGACATTTCGGCATCAGGTGCAAACAACATCGCTGTTGCCTGTACTAGCTCTGAAGTTTGTCCCAGCTGACAAGGCCCACATTATCTTATGAAGTAAATTACCAAGTTAGCATCTTTTAAGAAGGGATCAAGCTTGAAATTATATTAATGAAGAAGCTCGTACTTTTTTGAGCGGAAAAAACCACGAATTTCACTCTACTCCGACATTCGGGAAGAGAAACATTTTAAATAATCTTCAGATTTATCCACATCACCTTACGGAGTGAACATGAGATGCAAAGCTTACAAACTGTTCCTGATATGTTGAATTCTAAGCGTACAACTGATGTTCTGTTTCAACGCTCATAACGTAATTTTCATTTGCTCTATATTTATGAAAGTATTACAACGAAATTCCTTATATGAAAGCTCACACTCATTCCCCTATTTTGATTTCCTGGTTTCACGTTAATCGCTATGAAGAAAATGACTGCTAACCTCACTTCTCATTGCCCATGCGAAGGTTTCAGCTCGTTCCGACAAGCGAAGGATGGAACGCCGCTACCGTCACCCCGCAATCTGTCCGTCGCCACCATAGTGCACAGAGACGACGTGTACGACGACTTCACTCTCTACATCATGCAGTGGGGGCAATTTCTGGACCATGACCTCACTCACACACCCATTACCAAAGGTGCATGCGGGCAAGCAGTATTGCTTTGAATCAGTTAACAAAAAATGTTTATAGTTTCCTGTAGAAACGTGAATTGCAGGTCTATTCATTGTAATTTTTTCACGTATGCTTGCCACTTCTAGGTGGTTTCTACTTTTTATTTTTTGAACCCCAACTGAGCAGCTAACTACGGCGCCTTTCGTATCTTTAAAGTTGATCATGTCCTTACGGTCAGGCGCCGACAAAAGCGACATCACATGTTGCGTAGAGGGCAGCATTCGTCCTCCTCACCAGCTCCATCCCGAGTGTCAACCGATTGTTATCCCGGCTGAGGACCCATTTTACTCACCTTTTGGCCAGCGGTGCATGGAATTCGTCCGTTCTATGCCTGCGATCCGAAAAGAGTGCAAATTCGGTCCCAGAGAGCAGATGAACCAAATTACGGCCTATCTGGATGCTAGGTGATATTTCTATGTAGTTCAGTGGCGTCTGACTTTTTTGTCCTGTAAGATAAGCGCTAGAAAAAAAGATTCATGTGTTTCGTTAAATCATCCTAATTATAATTTTTTAGATTTTACTTCCTCAATACCATCCTCGCAGAGCAATGGGAAACGCAATTGCTGCATCTAATTGTTCACAAGCAGATTCAGAAGACAATTTTGAACGAAAAAGAAATGCTTAGCAGAAACCCTTATCATTCCATTCAGCTACGCAAGCATAATTAAAACCAATTCAACTTCCTACGCTGCACTTTCAGCCTAATTTTAATACCGATTCCTCAAATCTGAAACATCGATAATTTCTTTTATAAATCGTATACCAACCCTAATCTGTAATCATTAAAATCTCATATATGAAGCTACGGAACTCAATTCTTGCCCATTAATCGCCACTATTTTTAGTAACGTGTACGGCTCGTCAAACGAAGAGATGCAGACGCTGCGGGAGCTCAGAGGCGGCCGCATGAAGGCCACCGTGCGGGGACACCGCCACCTGCTGCCGCCCAACGGGCACGATGCCGAGTGCGACGCGCCGGGGCCTGACAGGCCCTGCTTCGGGGCAGGTGCGTTGCTGGGTGCGGCGGGCGTGTGGTGCTCGGCCCTATGTCATTTAGTGCAGGCTTTTAGAACGGTGCTTACTCTTGACATTATGTGTATTTTTTTCATGCCAATCCACAAACAATGAGTTAGGCATTTTGTATGTCAAGGTCCCTGACTGCATGATATGCGCAACCTTGCTCATTTATAGGAGTGGGTGCTTATAAAATTGTTTGAATTTTTTCTATAAATAGCCTGGTAATATGGCTTCGCATCAGGAATTTTATCACGGTTGAATTTAAGGGGTATTAAAAATATTATAGTTTACGGTGTGAGTACTAGCCCATTATCTCGAATGTGGACTAAAAAATCGTTTTGAATCTACCCATTCCATAAAATTTATATAAATTAGTTAGTGTCATGCAGGCGCTATTCATTCGTTGTAGAAATTAAAACATTTTCATTCATTCATTTTTTCTCGTAATTTTTATCTCAACGCCCAAACAGGATTAAACTAGTGAGTGTGCAAACAATTAAGTTCTATTCCATAAATTTAAAATTTTTGTGAGTGTGGAAGTAAAATTCATTTGAAAGGACAAGTTTTGAAAGCCTAAGATCGCGTTCAAATTGAACGGTAGATATAACGATGCAACAAAGGGCACCCGGAGCAGCGGGGTGTGTATAATAGACGCCAACAAGCGAAGTAGAAGCAGGGAACTCTTAAAGGGGCCCTGACGAGTCTACTGCGCTCTAGGCCAAGCTTAACTAGTCCAAACCAGCCAGTGTCAAACATTCTGGTGACCGGGACGTCTAATCATCATGGTGGTGAGTGACAGCAGTGAGAAGTTCTGAAAGGTCACAGAACTGAATGCAATTCACTGCATAAGCGAGCGGGCGTTAAAATGCTCCGAGAGGAGCTCTGTGACCTCAGCAACGGATCAAGGCTTACTGCGCGAGTGCGTCGACACATCACAACGTGCAGCAAGTCGGACACAGCTTGCTAAGGAGAAACAAATGCAAACTTAAGTAAAGGAAATTAACGCAAGTGAACCGAACCAAACTCACTAATACTGTTAATGTATTCGAATTGAAACTCAAATTTTCAGTATGTATTTCGATGTACTGCATTCATACCTATTCCGTGAAAGAAGTATCGCACAATACAGAGACGGAAGGTCAGTCAGTTACTGAGGTTAATGACCATGCAGTTTACAACGGGCATCTGAATCGAACGAGAGTCCAACAGAAACTAGGAGATACTTGAATTTATCAGCAAAATTTAATTCCTTATAATCAAAACAATTTCTAAATAATAAATTAATCCGAACAACAAATGAGTCTAGTTAACCCAAAGATGCCTTTACTCTATTGAAATTACTATGAATAAAACTAATACTCTTGCTGCAACAAAAAGAATAGATTTCAATAAAATAATTATTCCAATTTTCTTCTACTTATGTGTCAACATTCCAAGATGGCTACTTCCGTCAATTAAATTACGGTTGTAACAAAAACAGACGTAATTAGCTTGTTCCACAAGCACTCATTGTTCTGAAATAGCCGTTGATGCCTGTTGAATTCTCGTAACATGTGATTTTTTATTCATGCGTGGCCTTGAAACCTATTTCTATTCGGTTACATTAAACTCTACAAGGGAATATAGCTATTGTATCTATGGGAATTAACACTCGCAGGGGAAAAATATGAGGTGCCGATCTGAGAGGTATAGTTAGGCCATCTTTTGGTTGAAATAAAAAACTTTTTTTTTTGTCAAAGAGTATTTTTTTCTGTTCACTTCTGTCTGGTTTTTCATCACCTCTAACTTTCTTCTTCGACTTTTATCTCACTTCATATCCTTCCTTCTTAACCTAGTGTTTCTATGCGGAAGGGATCTTGTGTGGGAGCATAACTTGTGCATATATTCCGCTTTCCTTTAACGCCACCCTAAATAGTGCCTTCATCCTTCCTCTCTTTCGAATGCCTTTGTTGCAGTTATGGAGGCTTAAACTAACATCTAAACCAATCTAATTACAAATGCAATTTTAATACGGTTCTTTTCTTATTATGCTCAACTTGTTTGGGTGTACCTCGTTCAATAAGAGACTTGAAGACTTGCAGCGTGAAGTACCTTCTTACAGTGAATATTTAAAAGAAAATAGGAAATAAACTTCATTTTAAATTTTAACTGAGTAATTTTATTTGAAACTAAGAGATGAAGACGTTAACGAAACATACCGATGAGGAATGAGGGCACAACTAACGGTGCTCAAATTCTAAGCTGAATAAAAACGTTTATCGCAATAAAATGAGCTAAAATATAATCCAATTCTAGCACGTATTTAAAATCCAGTTTATAGGTTCTCTGAGAGCAATCTAGTGCGTTCAGTGCTTCATCCAAACTTGTCTCATTACCTCATTAGCAAAAAATTTGAAGTTGAGTGACGGTTTTTTGTTGCTTTGTGCATACATCGACAGGTCATTCCACGGAAATATATGACGGTATTTTGCAGTTTATTATAATCATACTTGATCGAAAAATTCTAACAGAGGACATCAATTATCGGAAACTGAGTTACACTATCCAGCACACATAGTATCTAATAACATTGTTTGCAAACTTTGCTTCTATTTTAACGCAGTAAAAATTACCAAAATTTTGGCATGAAAACTGAAGAACGAGACGAACATCAACAACTTTTTACTTTTTTACTCGTATACGTATATCATAGAATGAGTACTAATAACTTGATCATTGTGTTCTCAGGAGACAGCCGCGTGAACGAGCAGCCAAACCTGACAGCGATGCACACGGTGTGGATGCGGCAGCACAACTTGGTCGCCCAGACTTTGGCGCTCCTCAACCCTGCCTGGAGCGACGAGATCATCTTCCAGGAGGCGCGTCGCATCATCGCTGCTCAGATGCAGCACATCACCTACAACGAATACTTGCCCATTGTTTTAGGTGAGATCTTGCGCAGTAACATCATCCAGATGATGGCATCTAGCGCCCAAGTTTCCCTTAATTTTCTATTTGTTTGAAATCCCGTACTGAACAGGTGTTTTTTATTCATAATTGTTCTTTGATTCATTTCGAGGAGTTTTTTTCTTATTTTGAGGTATCTCTTCCAACTTTTCAACTCTAGGAAATTGGGAAATTGATCGAGTTTTTCATGTGTTGAAATACGAAGTTTGTATTTCAACAAGTGAAATGCTCAAACATTTTGGGAAATCCTCAATGGGCAATTTTGGTCTACGCGGTTTTTCCATTCATTTTCTAATAGTTTTAGCTTTTGTTTAAATTTACACCGTATATTTGAACACCTTGGCACGCGCCTTTTATACAGTATGATTGTACACACATAGAACCCAGTCACATACACATTTCTACGTTATCCCCTGTATGGATTAGAGACCGAGCTTCTGAGCTACGAAACTGCTCGGGTAGGAGGAACCCAGTTCATTCTGTTTCTCTTTCCGACCCGACAAAATTAATTAACAATAGCACTGCCCTACACGAGAAGAATTAAGTATTTACTGGTGTGCTCACATTTTCTCATGTCGATTTCAGGTCCATAGTATACATCTTAGTCTCTACGCCCATTTTCATGCGTATAGTAATAAACAAACTTTCACTTTTAACACTCGCAGTGTTTCTTAAACGCATTCGCTTCCGTTGCGGTTTTACCTTTATTTCAAACCGAAGGTTTTCCCCAATTAGTTTCATGGTCATTAATTTCATATTTCGTTCATTATTCCTGCGTCAAAAATTTACTCCGTTCACAATGACTTATTTTCGTCACGTCTTTCCTACCAGACGTCTTAAACAAATGAGCTCACTCCGAGCTAGAATTTAAACTCATTAAAACTTATTCCTGAAGTGAGAGCCCTTTGAGAAAATGTTTAAACAATTGAAGCCCTCTTAGCCTTCCGGCGGCCAGTACTCAATTGCTGGTACAACTTCACATCAGCTTGGAAGGTTCATAACCTCCTTAACCGGTTTCCGTCCTAATTCAGTGTCCGCTCTCTGCTATTAATGCACTGTCTAAGTCACGAAAAATATTCTCGCTGTCTTAATATTATTCATGTTCATTTACATTTCAAAAGGTTTCATTCTACCAACAACTTATCGTTGTTCAATTAGCACCATTCTTTTTAAATTTCCCTTACTTTGTTTCAGCAGGGAGTAGGGATACAGGGAGACTTAGGAACAGAGTTCTTTGATGGTTCCCTAATATAGACGGTTCCCCAAAAATGAATTTTTTCTAACTTTGTTCATGCGAAGTCTTTATTAACTAAAAACTAGGTCCCATCAAAAATGACGACATCAACGACGGTATCAATTACACATCCAGACGGCATAAGCTATCATTCAATTAATGTACCCGTGAGCAAAATCGTTTTTGGTGTATAGTTCTTCAGACACGAGGAAGTAATTCTACACAGTAATGAACGAGTTGTTTTGAAATCAATGTTCGACACGGCTCGTTTTTCACTTACGTAAGTTGGTATTTATGCTGTAACAATGCTGTTTGATTACCTTCGCTTCCCTCATCTCCTGATTTACTCTGGAACGTACTGCAATTGTGTGTCTGTGCATAGAACGTGTGCGAAGGCAATGAAAGAGGTAAAAAAAGCATCAATCTGACACGAGTACGAAGTAGTCAAATCGTACCTACACAGTCAAAAAAGCCTAGTATATGTAGCACATTTTACCATACAATATTGTTGAATTTTGCTATTTTCTCCGACTTACTACCACTTCATTCTTAATGACGCATTCTAATCAAATGAAGAATAAATTCAGTTTTTTCAGCCTTGCAGTCTCCGTTGTTAGATCTGCATAGAGAAAATTGTGTGTTGAATAACCATTGATTAATGGTACTTAGAGGTGATTACAGTTTTGAATTTATTTTTCATTGAAAGAAATACCACTTTTTTGTACGCTAAAAAAAGTATTTTCTTAACATCTTGTTTACGTTGAGAAGAATCATTATTTACGAAAAAACTCTCTTTTTAGTGGCAGAGGCTGTAGTTGAGGAACTACATAATTCCCTATATTTAAACTGTTTTAGCTTGACTTGATGTAACACGCGCAAATGAACCGTAAAACAACGTTTATTGTTACATTCAAGACATGCTTTATTTAACAAAAACATAATGATCTCCACGTTGTATTCAGGTCGTCATTTCGTTGAGACTTTTGGCTTAGTACCTGAAAAAGAAGGCTACTCGAATTCATACGACCCCAACGAAGAAGCCACCATCAGCAACGCCTTTGCTGCGGCAGCGTTCCGCTACGGGCACACTCTCATCGACAGCAACGTGCAGTGAGACGAGTTTATGTTTGTTGTGGCATGTTCTATGAATCGATTGCAATCATCGAAGCTGTCAATGCAGTTATTTTATTTTCTCATTTCGGTGCATTTCCCTACTCCTTTGAAAGTATGAAGCTAATGGGATAGTAAAGCGCCCTAAATGATATGCTGCTGTGATACTGAATGGTATATTTAAACTCGTGCAGGTGAAATAACTTTTCAGCTTTTGAACTTTTAAACCTGGGTGACGGTTTCCATTTCGTTATGCTCAACAAGTTTTTTCTACAGGGGTTACTCTCGGTTCGGCACCAAAGAATTGGGAATGAAGTTAAGTAGCGTTCAATTTTCGCCATTTTTCTTATACGACGCTGGAGCCCATGATGCGCTCATCAGAGGACTGGCCATTATGCCCAGCCAGAAATTTGATAACTTCTTCAGTGAAGAGGTCAGTGCTTTTCCAAGTACTACCGGTTAATTTACTTTTTGTAAAATTTAATACCGAATAATTTTTTGATCAGTTTCACCCCTAATCTTGAGCTCTACTGCGTCTCCAATCAAATGCCATTTCTAACATTTCCAGCTGACAAACCGCCTGTTCGCCCGTAACAATTCCTTCGGCATGGACCTGGTGGCCCTCAACCTGCAGCGCGGGCGTGACCACGGACTGCCGCCCTACATTGAGTGGCGCAAAATTTGCCGCATGCCCCCCGTGTCAACTTTCGAGGAGCTCAACGATGTCATGCACCCAGAGGTATGACACAACTTTAACTACACTTTTCTAATACAAATTTCGTCTTGACGTCCGCAGATTTAAGGCAACGGCTCCATCTCAGTAGCGATTGGCAAAGCTCAAGATCGACTCCAACACAAATATTTGAGTAAGGGTGAAATCAACTCACTCGTTGGAAAAATTTGTTTCATTGCTTTCGATTTATAATTGGAAAGAAAAAAAAAACAGAGTATTCGGCTTAGAAATGATCATATATTATGCCTCAAATAATAAACGCACAAGAGTACCCAAACACTATTCAAAAGGGCTGCTTTCACCTTCTACTGTTTTTGTTTTGTCTACTGTAGTATTGTTTTGACATCGTGAGTTTGATGCCACCTCTGCCTCTCAGTAATACTTCCTCTTCTGGTGCTACAGTTTCATAAGAGAAATATCAATTCAACTGTAATCTTTCTACAGGCCAATCACTCTAGTTGTCGACTGCCCTTCATTGGTGAAAGTGTGTTACATCGGTTCGTAGATAGAAACATTTCACTAAGGAAGACGTGAAAAGGATATTAGCATACATTGTTAGTAATAGAAAGAGGATGAAGTGGAATATTAATGAAATTTGTAACCAGCTAATTTTCATTTCAAAGCGGATGAATGAGCGTTCATGGAATAATTTTAAAAATAGCTTCGAGAACAATATTTCCTTTCACATCTCTTGCTCCATTCTGTTCAGTATATCCTCACCCATACATGGCCATCATTACATATCTGTATCGTGGAGCTTACTTGACTGATTACACAGTCTCAAGGTTTTTCATGCATTTCTGAGTTAATAATTCTGTTTGAAATAATCCAGAATTATTTATAAACTATCATCACGTCATTTGAACAGAGCTTTATTAATTGACGAACACTGAATATTATTCAATTTTACTGTGAAATAATTTTCTATTTTAAACAGCATTTTAACTCAAACTTATTGAAAGAGTTGATTTAATTAAATTATTGAACAAACTTTTATCGTGATCACGAGAAAGTTATGTTGCGTCCAGTCTTGCTGTTTCAATGATCATGTCCGTCAGCAGCTTCTAAAACAATGCTCGAAGAACTAAAGAGAAAAAGACTTCTTCCCTTAATGTGGGAACAAAATCGTACAACTGTGAAACTGTTATGTTAATCCACAACCGCTTAAATAGTTCAATTTAGTCATAGTAGATAAATGTAGTTTCAAAGAAAAATGTGAATTTCACAGAGGTGTTACAACTCTGTTTAAATATTATGCATTCACTATTTTGATTTTTGAAAATATTTGCACAGGCGAGCCGCTATCTTTCTATCTTGTACAAAAACGTGGAGGACATCGATCTTTTCCTGGGAGGCATCCTGGAGTTCCCTGTGGCGAATGCGCTTGTCGGCCACACCTTCCTTTGCATTCTCGGGGACCAGTTCTACAGGCTCAAGGTGAGTTCTAAGTCTCCATTCTCGAATTCTAGAGTTGTTGATCTAGAATTATACTTTCTACCGTTTTTATTAAATCCGATATCGTTGGGCTGATTCATGGAGCTAATAAACGAATGCAATCAACTGAAAGGAGACGGTTAGAGGATTTTGTACATTCTCACAGGAGATCTCGGGGCGAAAAGCCACTTACCATGCAAATAACGCCATTAAAACACGATTTAGTTTCAACTCTAGAATGAAAATTGCAAGATCTTTGTAGATTTGGGCTACATGTGGTTAGGATAAATTTGTAAAAGTTTTGTTATTAACGTGGCACTCATGCAGGCTGCCGACCGCTTCTACTACGAGAATGGCGGCCTTTCCTCATCGTTTACTCCAGAGCAGCTGCATGAACTCAAGAAGACGAGCCTCACGAGGGTCCTGTGTGACACCTCTGACGAGATGGGCGTGATGCAGCCCCTAGCTTTCCTCCACGCAAACTTCACGTGAGTCTCATAGCAAGGTCTCATTACACGAGCGAAATTGCAGGTACAGATATTTCTAGTGTGTTAACTCATTTTGGGGAGTTCATTTTGGAAACCAGATTATCGTCAAATTATTCAGTGCCGCTTTCATTAAGATTTATCAACATAATTCGTTGAATATATTCTTAAGACGTCAGAATCGAACAAGTTTTCGAAGCATTTATATGCACGTGAAAATCGTATTTGAAACTAATTTCAAACTGATTTCTTATTATTATCGGACCGGCAAATACTTTAATGTACTTAATATAATAATGCTGATGAAGTCACTTTCTAACATTGAATAAGTGCATTTAAAATGCATTTTTTTCATAATCAATTATAGCTAACTTTCCTTTACCTATTGTAAAGGAATGACAAGGACACAACCCTTAATCAAAAATGAAGATGAATTGAAGCTAAGTTATACGTATTCAGGTACGCGCGATCACGTGACATGTTGAAGAAATCCATGTTGGTAGTCCTGAGGCGATGAAACATCGTCACTTTCGAGGGCTTCATAGTTTGTCGAACAGAACAGATAAGCTCAACTGAAACCCGTTAAAATACATGTTAAAATCCAATATTAATAACTAGACAATGAAAAAATCTCGGTAAACGCCTACGTGCAACGTCCAGAAAATAAAAATACTGACCTTTTCCTGCGCTAAGGTCACATGATCTAACACATTCGTGAATAGTGCCCGTGGAAACGCGATCAGGCGGTTTTGCTGATTTGTTGTTGATTGCCGTGTCTCACTTAGTAAATGACTGCCATGAATCCAAGTAGGAAGTACATTGAAGTACTGGTGAAATAACGGACAACTTTAGACTAGCTAAAAATCGTTGAATAGTGTTTTGGTAAACTTGAAGTCTAAATGTAAAACACTACTGTCTTCCTAAGGAAGAGTTGTACTTGACTGGGTAAGTCACTTATCTATATTTCGATCTAAAGTTTTTTTTTTCACAAAATGAGAAATTTTTTCTAGCCGATATGTTTAGTATTAATAAAATTTTACATATTTTTCTAGCATGAAATTAAATCATCCAAATTCCCCGATTAATTAACTTGCTAGGTATTCAAATTTGATTCATTTTGAAAGCCAGATTTAATTCTGTTGTCAGTCAAACTTGACTTCGTTTAAAAAGTCATAAACTTCATCATCTCATCAACAGCTATGGAGGTTTTCTTAAATACCGCTCCATAATTCTTCAAGTTTTGCAGCCTTGCAAAGTCTAATTTTGTAAGTTTCAGGGCAGTTATATATGTCATCAATATCGACAGCTCCTTCTATAAATAGATGTACAAAGTTTGTTCTAATTACTTATAAATACCGTCAGTATTGCGTGAGCACTTCATCCTTAAGATAAAACCTTCTATTCTGTTTTGATTATTCAGTTCAACTTCCGATAGCTGCAGCTCAAATATACGTATACACTGTGACCCAATGATGTAGTAGGAAATTTGTACGAATTTGCTAGGGTAATTTTTCCACAAATACAATTTAAGCGGGCCGGTGATGAAACTAGTTTTAAACTTTTCTACAAATTTTTGGTTGTAATTCTGTGAACCATGGATTTGAGAGTGCAATCCCAGTAAGTGTCAAATATTCAATTCAAATATTCGTAACCTTTCGACTAAAAATATTTGAAAACATAATTACGGTAAAATTTATAAAATTGACTGAACGCAGGAAAAACTTTGTCCAATGCAACAGCGTTTTATCGATTTTCAATTTATTTCTAAATTTGTGTTTCTGGTTCTAATGAAATTGTCAGTTCCAGTTAGGGTAAAAAACTATTAACTGCAAATTATATCAAGTTACAATCGCACATCATGTCAATTTACAACAAAAGCGTATGGATCTGCTGATGTTTCTTATTTAATTACTTTCACTTTGCTTGGTTATTAATGTGTTATCAATACTCTGAGTAAATTATTCATTACGCGCTTAATTTTCTGCTTAGAGCAAGAAGCGAAAATATCTTGTGCCTGAACACCGTGTGCTGTGCCCGCAGGAACAAGCGAGCGTCCTGCCGCCACGACACGCTCATCCCCAAGCTCGACTATTCCGCCTGGAAAGGCATCTCCTTGTGAAGCACCTCATTTTCGTGACTCTTCGTTATTACGTGATTTAGGAACTATTCCTGTAATATTTTCCGTGATTATGTTCTCTCATACGGAACAAATTTGTGTAAACAAATTTCATTGCAATGAAAAATATTTTATTTCTCATTTTGTAACTCACAAATTCAGAGTTAGGTCAATGTTTTTTATTATTTTTTTTCAACTTTACGCGCTCTTTCTCCGCCTTAGTTTTGTAAAAAAGTAAACTGTCTTAATTTATATTTCAAATGAGTTTCATTTCCACCTATAAAATTTTTTCTGAAGAAAATCACTTGCCAAAGTCACACGATATTCGTCATACGTTGAATTTTCAGCAAGGTAGTGATTGACACTTTCTTGTCTCAATTGACAAGGGAATGGTTGGTTTCAAAGGGACCCGCACCACGTATGACGGAAGTGAAGTAACAAACGAAACCGCGCAGCTGCTTACCAGCTCCGGCTGCACTCAAAGATTCCCATACTAACTGTACGCCTCGCACGCCTGGCACAGCAAGGGGACACGACCGGGGAAATCCCACGGTTTCGGAGCGAATTCTTTCGTGAGTAAAATTCCCGGTTTACTTACTGAAAAAGTTGACGATCGAAATGAATTCTTATATATCAAGCACGGGGAGCAGGTAATTATGCGACTAGTATCCTCTGTTAAGTAATACATTTTTTCAATTGTGTTTGACAGCTTAAGAAATAACGAAAAGATACGCGATTGAATATGCTTGTACACGAGATTGAGGCAGCACTTTGTTGAATAAATTGGCATAAAAAGTGGTTGGCACTATTGCCAGGAAACGTTTGGATTGAAAAGTATTTTTTGGATGATGAGTTGCGCGCGTTATAGAAAAGTGAGTACAGAGCGTTCGTACGCTTTCCTTTCGCAGTTTCCCTCGTAGGATACATGCAAGGTTTATGATGGTTTTCTTAGGAAGGCTGACTTTTCGCTGCACTCATTACAGCGAGATGTTCTCCTGAAAACAAAGCTGATGTTTTAATAGCTTTGTAGAAGTTAGATACTTTCCGTAAATATTTTCTTGAAAGTTGGCAAAAGAAACTACTGCCTGCTATCTATCCGTTGGTGATATCCAGAATTTCATACGCAGTGAAATGTCCTATTTTTATCACACTTGCTAAAACCTTCATTCATGAGCTTGAGTCCGAACACTGATATATGTCTCGAATGCTGATCATAAATGGTTCAGAAGTGAAGTAGAAGCAGATGTTTATCAGTGCAGCAACGTTAACTTCATGCGTCCATCGACATCACACTGTGCGTTTGGCTTCATTAGGTAAACTGTGAGCACTCAGGAATATTTCAAAATAAGCAATGAGAATATAGAAAGGCACACTGAAAAATACGCCTTCATTGATGAGTGACGAATGCACAGTGAGTTTGCGAGAATTCTGCATCGTGCGTGCTTGCCTCTGACCTTCACTTCACGGATGTGGGCAAACAAAGGCTGAAGTTGCTCAGAAAAATCAGCCCGAAAAAAAACGAAAACCTGCATCTTTCTTTACGACTTCGATTAGGTTCAACGATGGGATAGACTTTCATAACAGCTTCACTTACGCTTATACGCGTCCCAGTGAATAGCAAGTAAATTCGTTTAAACAAATATATTTTAAGTCAACTGACTGCAGAAAATGATGGTGGAATGACACGGAGTGAATGATGTCATATTTCCCATCAGCCGCGTGCAGAACCGGTTTTGTGCTTAAGCGCTCCACGTTTTAGAGACCTGACAGTGTCAGAAAGCAGCCAGACTGCAGCCTGCTCTCGCACAGCGAGGTGTAGATATAGAGGACACTCTGCATTCTACCTGCAGCCGTAGTGCAAGTTGGTGTACTTTCTGTGGAGGTACGTTATACCTCAGCTGCGTCTGTAGTTTCGGTCACATTTAGTGTACTTCATCTCAGCATTGATAGTGTAATTTTAAGCATTGATAGTGATACAATTAATGCGTATTTGGAAACGTTGACATTCATGGTGAGATGAATTAGTTAACGTTGTTAACATTTTTCCAATGTTACCCATTCAAAGCAAATCTCTGAATTCATTTTTCGGATAGAAAGCCGCCTTTAGAGAAATTCGGATAGAAAGCCGCCTTCAGAGACTACCGTTAAAAAGGATTGGTGCAGAGAGTGTCGGAAAGAATACAGCGTAAAAAATTAAATAGCACAGAAAAAGTTTATTATAAAACAATATTCTACTAATTATATTTCTGAAATAAATATGTATATTTGAGTAGTTTGGAGACATAACAGGGGTACCTTTGTGAGCAATGGCGCTTAAACCACAATCCTTATTGTGAGACCTGGAGATTTTTCTCCAAGGTTGAATTAGGTAAAGCTAGGAACGTCATTCCAGAAACATATCGAGATATAAAAACTTATACTGGACTGTAAATTGAAGCAAGAATCTTGAGAAAATTAATCAAGTTAAGCTCAAATACACAATATGAGCTCTTTCTAACGAGTCTGCTATTCACTGCAAAACAAGATAAAATTGATATATCAGGTTCTGTCCAATATTTGAGCTGTGTGTTTAGGGCACAATTACTTCAATTTATCTTTTTAACGTTGTGTGTTTATCTATGGTAATTGATAAAATGTTATTTCTTCTTTCAGATTGTGTGACAATTATCGTAATTAATTACTATTTTTAGCCCTAATGTACATTCCAAGTAAAGAGCATATCAGGCATATTTGACTGTTTGAATTTCATAAAGGCAATAGGACAAGCTCAGCAGCAAAAACACCCAAAGACACTTACGGGAATAATGTTGTGAATGAAAAAACCTGAGAAGATGGTTTTTACGTTTCAAAAAGGATGACTTCAGTCTGAAAGTCGAACCGAGAGCAGGATGCTCAAAAAAACTCAATCCTGAGCAATTGTAAGCTGCCCTTGACAAAAATCCGACCTGCACTACTAGAGAACTGAGCAAAACCATTAATGTAAGCCATATGACCATATAACGGGAAATAGAAAAGACTTGGCAAAGTCTCGAAGGCTGGGAAATTGGTCCCACACGATTTGTCAGAAATCAACAGGCAACAGCGTGTGACCTGTTGTGTTTCACTGCGTTCTCGTGAACTTCAGGCATCTTTTTTAGACCGAATCATAACTGGCGACGAGAAGTGGATCCTTTACAACAATGTTAATTAAGGGCAAAAGACAGTGGACAGTGGACACAGCCGAGAAGTGGACTGCACCCTAAAAAAATTCATTTCTGTGTATGGTGGGATTTGAAGGGAACTGTTTATTATGAACTAATGGGTTACAATTAAACAATAACATCTGAAGTTTACTGTCAGCAGCTAACTCGTTTAATAGCAGTTTTACAGGAAAAACGGCCTTCTTTGATCAATCGAAAAGAAGTGAGACTGCACCATGACAATGCCAGACCCCACACTACAAGAGCAACCAAAAATCTCATTAAAGAATTTGGCTGGGAAATCATGCATCACCCATCACATTCTCCCGATCTTGCTCCAACCGTTTTTCATCTTTTCTGGAACTTACAGAATTATTTAATGGGATAAAGACTTACTTAAAGAGATGAGGTCGAAATTAATCTAGTTTCTTTTTTTGAGTCCAAACTGGCTAAATTCTATGCAGAATGAATCAGAAAGCTTATGGCATGATGGGAAGATATAATTAACAAAAATGGTGACTATGTTGAAGACAAAATAAATTTATTTTTGACAGGATTTTCATATTATTTCAAATTAAAAAAATGGACAGAACTTCTGTTGCAACGTGATTGTTGAATATTTGCTCCATTTATTGCAAGATGCGATCGTGCGGAAAGGCATTCTGTAAATTGTTTTCTAATAGTCTGCCATTTCCTCGTAAATGACGATATCTGACTTAAATAACTGCTGTTAAATAGTTTCTAAGCATTTTTAAGAGCATTGTCAACTTTACTGATCCAGAAAAAAGTTGGATTCGTGAAAGTCACACAATTTGCTCAGACACAAACTGTTTAACAAGTCTAATTTTTGTGGATAAGTAAACTGTACTTTTTCAGTTTTTCCAATAAAATCACTTCCGTTATTGAAATTTAAGAAATCTTGCCCGAAATTTACTGAGTGATTAAAAACTGCAAACTTATACGTGCCGAGTCTACCCCGGATTGTTGCAGGTCTCATACTCGAATAATGAGAGCAGAGTTTATTGATTGTTTTCTTGCATTGTCCGTCTTTGTACCCACCGTGTGAAGTGAACACCTAATCACTTGAAAATTTCTGGCTTCAACTCACAACTTATTTGAATTAATGATTCTTACACCCATCCTTTGTGGACTAAACACATGAGAAATTTTTGCCTGGGCTTTAAAAATGTTACAGGTAAGATATATCTAATTTCAAATTTTTATAACGATTTATTAAATGATCAAATACGAAAAAAGTAGTTGGTTTTCTAACCCACGAAAGACATGCGCATTATTTTGTACACTCGCTCGATGACGAAGGTGAATTTTGTAGCGCCATCCTATTTTTGAATTTGTGAAATTAACAGCACTCATAAAGATGTAGAAAAACTTATTAAGAATAATTGTTAACATAAACAATCGGTATTTGCGGACACAAAACTATTCTTAAATATTTGTGAGGTTCGACAAAGAAGTAGCCGCTAACGCGCCAACAAAACTGACATCATCACCTGGACTTTGCTGTGATGTTCGCAGTCTTTTCTTCTCGCACGTGAACCGGT
>JACJUY010001501.1:0-33031 GCA_014220935.1 Platorchestia sp. MABIK | reverse complement strand
ATATACACACACACACATACATATATGTATATATCCATACACATATACACACATATACACACATAGGAGCGTCACATGTGAGAACATACATGTACTTAATATTCGCATACAAGTAATCAAAATCCATATGCATTATACAGATATGTCTTGATTGTTGTATGATATAATGAAAAGATAAGAAAATTTGCACTAAAAATTTATGACTTCTTTTCCGGTACGTACTGCAGCTTACATTTATTGTGTAGACGCAAGATAGCGAGTTATTTTAGTTTTGAATTCTCTAAGTGTTTGAGGGGTTTTGATGCTCTAGGGAGTTTATTCCACAGTAGGGCGCCTGATACTGACAGAGCTTTCTGCCCGATGTTAGATGAACGGTATTTGATTAAGACATTCCGTCTCCTATTCGGCCTTAGGTTGGGGACGGTAGGGGAATGGAATTTCACTACTTCAGCATTGCTATGAGGAAGATATAAAGAGGAGAATACGTATTTGGCTTTGTGCGCCAGAAACCTCTCTCGAATAGGAGCCCAGCCGAGCTTGTTCAGGAGAGGTGTTACGTGATCATTCTTTTTGAATTTACCTTTGCATACAACTAGGATCCCTAACGTGATGAACAGCTTCTCGTGAACCGTCACCTACTTGGATGTGTTGATGGACAAAAGTCTCTCTCAAGTTATCTACTCATATTTCCTCTGAAAGCAAAAACATCGCAATTTGCTCACTGTTTCCTGATAGAGAAATGAAATAAATGTCCTAAGCTCAGTAAGAAAAAAGCCAACTTGTCATTAATTTTCATTCAAAATTAATTCTGTTGAATAAATTTTCCAGATTATCCAATTTCAGATGTGGTACCGATACGAATGCCTTTAGCCTTCAACTGAGCTAGACAAAAACATACTTCTTATAAGACGGACAAATTAAAGCCGGCATTCGGCTTGGTGGAAAACGATCAGAATGGGCAGCATCTGTAGTAAGTCTTCAAAGGTAAGCTGCTCGTCTCTTGATTGCAAAGTAATACAAGCTATTCCAAGAGTCTATTGAAGAAACTTGTCTACCAGAATGTCCATGGCAATCACAAACACCACCGACACCGCCTCTCCTGTGTTAGGCAGTGTTGAAAACATGCCATGTCATAAAACGGTCATGCTTGGATATCGTACATTCGTTCATAAGAATTAACTTATTCTGTTCTAAGTAAATACTAATTCCAAACGGTGCATTTCTTCAAGTAGCAAACCCTCCCAAGGGGATACAGCTGTAGTATCTGTAGGAATTGGCATTCTCAGGGTAAAAATGTGGAGTCCCAAGCTGAGAGTTGGGAAGACTTTCTTTTTCGTTTGAATAGATCTGGTTTTTACTTTGTTGTGGACCCTTTTTCTGTTCACTGCTATCCTGTTTTTCAGCCCTTATGACTATCTTCTTCAACTTTACCTTGTTTTTACTACCATCTTTCACTATTTAGATTTACGTGCCAAAATTTTCTGTGGGGATGCACCTTGTGCATAGATCCCGAGGACTCCCTTAACTCCATGCATGGTAAATGAAGCCTTCATCCTACCTCTCATCGTGGCACCTTTGTTTAGGATAGAGAGGCTGAAACTAACTTGTGATCTAATCTCCAGATAGCAAATAACATCGTGGCGGACCCGCGCTCTCCTGCGTACCAGCACGCGCGGCTCTTCAAGGGCAACACAGACATCCAGCGGCAGGGCAGAGCTGCAGCTCTCGTGCTTGATGTATCCCAAATGCTTAAAAACAAGTGAGTTCGCAACAATTATTGCAGCTTTTCTTAACCTCTCTGTATTTACGTCTTTCAATTCGAATGTGAGATCCTTGATGTGCCTTATTCCTAAACTAGATTCCTATTTTATTCCGTTCTTCAGTTTCATTTCGTGAATTCATACTCTCAGTAAAAATCTTTAGCCGTAATCATAGGCTTTTCATTCAATAAAACTGATCGTTTCAAAATTCCCTTGAGTGCGTTAATGTGTTATTTTCCTCTGAAAAGTTCGTCTTGAGAGTCGAGTATTCTTGAACCTTTAACCTGAATCCTATTTTTTTTCAACGAGGTGTCTAAGGTCTTTATATAACTATTAAACGCCATAAGTAAACAATAAATAACTGCTGAGGAGTTATCTTACGCTCGCACTTCAGCCATGCTATTTTAATTTCTCTGCGGAATATCCGTCTTCCTATCATTTATCAAACTCTTTTATTTCCCTAATTAATTCTTTTGTGCTTCTTCGCCAAACTCATAAAACCTCAGTTCTCTTAACGAAAGGTTCTCTGTAACATCCACTCTCGCTATTCTTAACCCCTGATATCTTGGAATTTCTTTTTTTCATGGAAGTTTTTGACATTAACATAAATTGATTAATATTTAATGTAGCCTAAGTAGACGCATGAGGTCTTATACTGTGAACTTTCATGTTTCTCTTACATATTCATTTCCTATACTGATACCAAAATTTTCAGATAAACATTTCTGTATGTTTTCTTAAATAAAATTACTAATTTCAGCCCCCTAAGTTTCCTCGCTGGTTTCAGCCTACCACTGACGCCTGAACAAGCAACCTTCTCCCTGCCTCGTTACCGCGTCAGCGACACAATCCTCCGCGACTCCTGCCCCCGTCCCCCCTTCTGCTCAGCCCCGTCCAAGTACAGATCAGTGGACGGATCTTGCAATAACCTCAACAACCCTGACTGGGGACAGGCAGGCACTACGTTCGTGCGGCTCCTGCCTCCGGTTTATTCTGATGGTGAATTTCTTGATTTCGTCAAGGGTTGGGTTTCCAGTATGCAGCTAGGTATGTAGCCATGTACTGAGTGCCCTGGAATGTTCATTGGAAACTATTTCCAAAAGACTGCAAAGTAACAGTTTTCCGTTTCAATGTGAACTCTTTCAAGTACATAATATGAGTGAGCTTTTTATCTGTTTGAGTCAATCAGAAAAAATTTGGAAACCTGATCTTTCAATTTGGAAGGCGTATTCACCGAAACAGCTGATAACGGGCACACTCTTGTTAACTAATTAGTCTGGAAATCCAAATTTTTGAGTTTGAAACCCATACTTTGGCAGAAATTCTAAGTACAGTGAATCAGGTTTGAACGTTTTTAGAATTAAATTTGCTCCACTAGCACACAGCGCTTACATATAGTCAGGTATGAAAAAATTAGTTACATTTTATTGAGAATTATTAATGTGGATAAATCCATAAATATTTTGTCTATGAAATGCTCTTGTCATTTCTTTAAACTAACCGAAGGTCATCATGTCAAGTTTTCCCAGAAAAAACATTTCTAAAAGCGTTTACTCATGATAGATGCAGAAATTGTGTAAAAATAGCTCGGGACGCGATTGTTTGCGGTTGATAGTGATACTGTTTTTCATTGCATTGAATCAGCATATCGTGCTTACAAAACTGGTTCACCTGACTTTTGATGGAAAAAAAATTTGTTGCTGGCTGAGTGATGGAAATTCATTCGAATTTAATCTATTTATTCGTACAGTTTTTGATCAAACCCCTATGAATTATACAACTCGGTTTTAGGAGTGAGCAACATCAGAACAAGCGTTGATGGAAGTCCTCTGCCATCCCCTCGGACGCTCTCTGCCGAAATCATTTCAGAGAACAATAACGTTTACGACGACTATACTCTTCTTGTGATGCAGTGGGGACAGTTTACCGACCACGACATCACCCACACACCCATTACTAAAGGTATTGCTTCTTAGTGTATTTATTCTAATTTTTATTAACTAAGTATAATTAAGAACTTATGAAATATAAATTGAACAGCAACGAAGAATTTACAGCGTGAGCGTGACTTACAGGCATGGACGACTCCGTAATTTCCTGCTGCAACCAAGGCAATTTCCGGCCCCGACAGGAGCTACATCCTGAATGCCTTCCGATCGAAATTTCACCGACTGATCGATTTTATTCTCAGTTTGGTCAGCGCTGCATGAATTTTGTTCGGTCGATGCCGGCCATGAGACGTGGTTGCACGTTTGGCCCAAGAGAACAAATGAATCAGATAACATCCTTCATTGATGCGAGGTAACCTAACATTCGACGTATTGGTGTAATATCTTTCGAATGTCATTAAAATGTATTCTAAAATATACATCTACATACATTTGTGTATACTGTATATATATACATATTTATATTACAATGGTTTTTGAAATTACTTAACATTTCATGTGATGCAATGGAATATCAATATTTTTAACCTTCATTATATTCACTCATTTTTTTGAGATGATGGTTTGTTGCATCCTTGAGTACAGTAACGTTTACGGGTCAACCATGGAGGAAATGAGGAACTTGAGGGAATTCAACGGAGGGTTCTTGAAGATCAACCGACGAGGTCCTCGCCAGCTGCTACCTCCAAATCACGGCGACGAAGAATGCGAAAGTCCAGCAGTTGACAGGCCTTGTTTTGCTGCAGGTCAGTGTGCTGTGATGACATCGTTCGAATAAAGAAAATAATCAAGGTTACCTAATACTTCCATTTCAAACATCGGATTGCTCATGTGAGAGTACAAGTATAACGCGAGTATGTCCAGAGTGAAACGAACGAGAAATTCTGCAATAGGCTAGTTAATGTTATTAATGAACGCGAAAGAATGTGTAAGACTTATCATTTGTGTAAAAATGAAGAATGCCTACTTCCCATAGTAAAGGGTGGCAGTCAGCTAAGGTAAAATATTTCATGCGCATCGGAGTTTACAACTTGTCTGCTGAGATGGTTTTTGAAATGGAAAAGGTGATACTTCACGAAATTTGAATTCCATTGCGTAAATTTATTGATTCAAAAGGCATCGGTTCACATGATTAAACAATATTATTAATATGTTTTTGAACCCATTGCAAGGCACAGTGCTCCTATTTTTAAAAAACTGTGAGACAAAGTAGCGAAGAAACTGTGTTCCACTCATATTTAATAATTTCTTGGATTATAGATAGGGTTCCACTATTTTAGTAGGAATTTTCGAAGAACAGAGATCATACTGTCTCCAGGCGACACGAGGGTGAACGAGCAGCCAAATCTGACGGTGCTGCACACCGTGTGGATGCGGCAACACAACCTCATCGCCCAGCAGCTGGCAGCGCTCAACCCGCACTGGAATGACGAGACTCTCTTCCTGGAGGCCCGAAGGATTGTGGGAGCCATGATGCAGCACATCACCTACAACGAGTACCTACCTATAATTTTAGGTGAGAGTCCTCTATTACACACCTTTTGTGCAATGAATACCTATTGTTCGAAGTACTTATTTTCAATAACAGCTTATGTCTCATTTACAGTTTGAAAACTTGGTCAAAAATTTGGGTTTGGCCTTTAGCTTAACAACCTCATCCGTTATACATGCATTTTGAGTGCATGCACACACGTCTGAGAAAAAGTATCGTTCTTTACTGATTCCATTCCGCTCATTAACATTCCTCCAAATAATACGGTAACAATAATTAATGTGAGTGCTTACTGAACTTTAATTTTCATTGATCTTAGAATTTTCAGCTGTCAACTGTGAAAATCGGGGTTTTTCAAACAAATGTACATGGGCTTAATTTTCAGTTGTTTTTATTTTCTCTAAAGAAACAGACACCAATCGCCAAAGAAAATTCCCTCAAATTTTTGTAAAATATTTGAGGTTAGAACGGAATTAGGTTCCGTTGGGGTGAAGTCAGAAGGGACGCCCGCTTGTAACTTTTTGAGGTCAACGCCAAAAGAGTTCAAAGAATGCTCTTTGAAAACGGTGGAACCTCTGAAAAAAGTGGAAAAAATAAACGAGACTCATGAAATTAAAGAAGACTCCCCAACACCAGAAAGTTAAAGGTCAGCATCAGAAAGTTCCTCTCATTCTCAAATTCTTTGAAACAACCTGTGGGTGGCTATTAAAGTAATCTAATTATTATTCATTAATATCTCCAGAATGCAAAAAAACGTCCAAATTAATTATGAATCTGAAGCGGTGCAAAACTAAATTATTCGGCGGCGAGATGATGACTTCATCTGTTCACCGATTGGAAGACCCTTACTGCATGGACTCGGTGGCATTTACGTTATACTGCACGGAAAAACAACTATCAATTTGTGAAGTACACCCAGACATAAGTTTATTGCCCCGTTATTTCAACAGATTTATCAACTATCAGCTGAGCATTAATTTAACATTATAAATTTATCAACTTTTCTGGTACGTCGGACAACTCTCATCTTATGAAATTTCTTCCCGCGTGAAGCCGTGGAAGCCTCTTTTAAAGAGGGTATAGGTTATCACGGGGAAAATGATGAAAAGGAAGAGAGAGAAAGAATACCATACAGACCTTTGACTACGGAGGAAGTTCCTCTTCCAATGAGGTATACCTCAGAGATGGTCAAACGGCCCTTTTTACAGTTAGGGGCTTACCCTGTTATTAGATTGGGGGCTCGACAGAACCAGTTAATTGGGTTCTACAGGGCCCATTAACTGGCCCTGTCGAGCCCCCAATCAAATTATAGGTGGACCCCCCTAAATGTAAAAAAGGCCGTTTGACCATCTTTAAGATTTACCTCATCAAAAGAGGAATTTCCTCTGCAGTTGAAGGTCTGAATGGTATTCTTTCTCTATCTTCTCATTCATCATTTTCCCCTTGATAACCCTCTTTAAAAAAGGCTTCCACGGCTTCACTCGGGAAGAAATTCCTGTAGATGAGAGTCGTCTCATTAAAGGACAGAGTAAGTAAAGGGAATTCTAAATGGCTAGAATAACAAAATAAATATGAGACTCACTCTCTGATAAGAAACAAAAATAAGAGAACGGTTTAAAGAAAGAAAACAAGATCGCAGAAGAGAGGTTGAGGTAATGCACATACGCTGTGCAGCAAATCTTCATAGTATTAAGGTTATCTTATTTTCATCCGGTCATTCTACAAAGAGGTCAAAATTTGGTGTGCCAAAGACTCAAAACTATAAACTAGGGTCCTCTAATAATAAATAAAAAGCTCACCGACATTGCATCTTCCTCCGCCATTGGTCAGCCGTACACCTTTAGTACAGTTTTGGTACCTGTAGCATCGGATGGAAGCACACAGAAATTCTCAACAGCTTATCACTGCAAATGCTGGTCAAATGTTTGCCAGCCTCATGATCTCGCTGGCCTTCAATATTTGACGATTGAGCAAAAACAATTAAGATTTTGCGCACTCACGCTTCAAGAAATACTCCATCCAGAGAAAGGAAATTATTCATCTAGTATTATCATTCTTCTGTATGATGACTTTCAGACCAACACTTCAGGCCTTACACTTACTTAATGAGCAGAATTGGGTATTTCTGCATAAATATCTCTTCACGTCAAAGCCACTGTTGGGAATGATTGCAATCCACAAATGAAGAACTAAAAATTTTGTTCATAACCAATTTTTATTGATCTCCATAGTGCGGTAAGCACTAATAAATGCTTTTGAAATATTCATGTTATGTAACCACAAATACTATATGCCTATCCTAATGAAGCGGCCCTCAACGGTCAAGTGTGAGACAGAGAATTGGTTTTGAAGACATGAAGATTGTGTTTATAGCGGCGATCAACAAAGGCTTCAACAGAAGAATACAGTTGGAAGTCACTCCTTCGCTAACGAGTGACTTTCTTAGAGCATTTCACGATAAAATAAATCATTTAAAATAGAGCAGCGTGATTAGAAAATAGAAACGAAACAGTTGACTGCGATAGTGGCGTTATAAAGCTACCAAACACAATTGAGGTTTCAAATTCGCGTATAAATGCACGTTTGGCGTCGTCCGTAAGCCAGTTCTATCGTAAACCAACCACCACCATACCTGAAACGCAAGAGGCAGTGGCGCAGTGCTCTCAGGTGCTATAGGTTCTAGCAATTTAAATTGACATGAGCACCATTTTCACTACTTTAAGATTTTAAATATTGAGAACAGCCCAGTCTAACTTTTTTGCCGCCTGCATGCATGTTTTTCGCCGCCCAAGTAATTAAATCGCTTGGGCGTCGAAAAACATTCATGCTCCGGCGAAAAAGTTAGACTGGGAGTGAGACGTTTTCCTCGTCTCTACCAGTTGAGAAATGGTATTCGTAATTTATGGAAGAGGTCACCTCATAATGCGACAAATTGCTCTTGGTTATAAGGCAATGCTTCTTATTTTCCACAGGAAACACTCTCCCTTAGATTTGAAATAACTTTTTCAGCATTAAGACCTATTAGATAACCGAATTTATCTACTTGTAAGCATTTTCAGACAACACTTCTGCATCAAATGTTACGTCACAGATTAGCATTTTAGCATGACGGTAGCCAGTCACACGGTCTGCCCTACCACGCTAAATTTAAAATTGAGTGTCTCTTAAATGTGCATGAAACAATGCTCATCATGAGGTAAAACTTTAAAAGAAACTGGATTATCGAGAAGAATTTTGGTGACTTATTTTCAACTCGTTTTAGCTAATCATTTTGGATATTAGTGAGCTGAGGTTAGTTTTAAGCAGTCAGCTGATTATTAGGGCTGAAATGATAAAACATTTTTTGTTGTATGAGCATTAATCGTCATTTCTGAGAAAAATTTTTCCTTTGCAAAGGTTTGATTACTTGTAGTCTCATTACTTTGAGTATCATAATCGCCTGAAAAACTTTGACAAGTTTCAAGACAATTTTAGTAATTTTGTTTTTCACAGGCCGACATTTCGTGGAAACGTTCGGCCTCGTGCCGCTCCAAGAAGGCTATGCCAACACATACGATCCGAGCGTGGACCCCAGTGTCAGCAACGCCTTCGCGACGGCTGCCTTCAGATACGGACACACCCTCATTGACAGCAACGTGCAGTACGTGCAGTTTAATTTGCACTGGTCAATGCAATTCAAGACCAGTGCAATTACTAATTCTCAACTGAAATTTCTGCGCCAGAAGTACATTGAATTGTTGGAGTCACTCTTACGGGGATTCGAGGCCTCCAATTTTATTAACTATGTAGCGTCGATCCAGTCTCTTATAACTTCAGAAGCGATTTCGGTTCATGTCATGATCACTCACACATGGGGACTTCGAGTAACTTCTAGATCATTATTGGTTCGCTCCACATCTGTTTAACTACATTTCTGTGTTTTTTAAGTATTAATAAATGAAGATGTATTGATTGCAGTGAGAAGATCAGTTTATTACCACAGCACAGTTTCTCACGTCGTCTATAGTTTGCCATCTTTTTTCTAGACCTTAGCATTTTTTCACTCAGTTTTAATAGGTAAGACGAAATTGATTGATAAATGAACGTTAGGAAGTTGTCTAGAAATGTACCACTGATTGCAGGGGATATTCTCGATTTGGGACTCAAGAAATCGGAGAAAAGCTACGTCGCCTTCAGTTCTCACCGTTCTTCCTGTACGAAGAAGGAGCTCATGATTCCCTAATTCGAGGGTTGGCCATCCAGCCCAGCCAGAAGTTCGACAACTACTTCAGTGAAGAGGTTAGCATATTATCTGTTTTTTGAGCTAAGTTACCTCAAAACATTGGAAACAGAGTCATCGGTATGAAGTCGGGCATGCGTATGTTTTCAACTCTCATTCACCTGGAAGGTTTTGTTAAACTTTTTTGAGAATAACAGAACAGTGTAACTTTTTTACCGAAAGCAAGGGAGCTTATAGAATGTTGTGCCTACAGCTGACCAACCACCTGTTCGCCCGCAACAACTCGTTCGGCATGGACCTGGTGGCCCTCAACCTGCAACGCGGGCGTGACCACGGCCTGCCGCCCTACGTGCAGTGGCGCCAGTTTTGTAACTTGCCCTCCATCAGGAGCTTTGAGCAGCTTGCGGACGTCATGCCCCCTGATGTGAGATAGCGCAATGAACTCGGGTGCTTGGGTGATGTCAGACTCATTTCTGGCTGAGCAGCGCAGAGCTTGACTTAAGCGTAATGCGAAAATGGCCTCAATTTATCATTTTTACTGCATTACTAAAAGTTAAAATTCGTAAATTAGTTCATAGAATACCCGTTAGTCGTTTTCTCACGCCAATGTACCAAAAAGCATTAATTACCTCAATTATCTATTCCTTCCACGCTGCTTCAAAGATGATGTTGCGTGGATCGGTATTTACAAAGATCATGATTTCAAGTGTATGAATTCATTTCAGAAAGAGATTTGCTCTGCGAAATTTGTATTTTTAGGAATTCATTTTATCCATTTTTCACAACGGAGAAAGTATTTCATCTCCACTTCAGACATGGTGAGAAATTGAAGATATTTTTTCTACTGAAGAAAGCATTTCTGATTGTTTAAAAATGAATTTTCAAAGATCTTCAGCGAAGTGCAGAACTTAATTCGTTTTATTGAGCACAAAAGAATGATAACCAATTTCAGACTGAACTCTACAGACTGTCCCTCAACAGATGGAAATATAACTTTGAACACATAACTCTATGGCAGGTTAGAATTTTGCGCGTGTTAATGATTTTGTTCAGTCATGTTTTGTAAGTAAAAATACGCCCCTTGAATTGTAACATCATCTAATTGAATGGCATTGCTTTGCGTGAAGAGAGATAATTTGAGAAGTGCCCAAAAAAATGGAAAGTTTTGTATTACAAATTAACGAATGATGATCAGTGATAAAAACTATATGATTGAAAGAAATATCCGGTAACAAATCTACGATTGCTTTTCATTAATAAAAAAAGTTACTTTACGTTTATTTCTGATACGAGTAATGGTAATTTATTACTTGAAACAATACCTAATAATACCTTCCCACAATAATTTGCCGCTTGCAGGACCATCGATTTCCATTCTTCTGCGCTACCTTCATAAAATCTTTCTTAACTCGGAACACCGCTGTGTAGTGATCCAGTGAAATACTTCGATTATCATTTGTTCATTTACAATAAAATGTGACAGAAAAGGTCACCACGCACGAAAATACTACCTCTCATACAGTTCTGTGTTCAAATTTGTCCTTCTTTTCAGTGAGATACCCTGTATTTTAGACTGCCATACAATATCTCCTATTGGATTTCACAGGCTTGACAAATTTTGGACCAATATCACAGCCAAATGTATTCTAAGCGTAAAATTTTGCCATTGTATTGAAATTATTTTTTCTCGTTCTAATTGTAGGGTCATATTAAGAATATTTTGTGATTGCTTGGTACACAAATCCAACTCGCTTCAGCGGTTGGATTTGTTGCGCGAAACACAGCGGCTCTTGTTTAAGGGTTTGTTTGAAGAGTTATGTATTTAGCTGATATTATTAAGAAATGCAAAGAAAAAAGTTTTAATATTCATTTCTCGCTTCTTCGTGTAAATCTATCGGATAATTTTATGAAACACAATCCATGAAAGTTTATTGAACTGTGCCTAAATTCTTGGGAAGAAACACGTTACACATTGCAGCAACGCAGCAGTAGGCTCGTGTGTTAAATAAACTGCTGGGATGAGCTCACGGCCTTGATTTGAATTTCACCTAGATGTTAATAGGTACACCGTAGCGAGCCCCCACCCAAAATTCGTTTTCATCATTAATGTAAAGATTAAAAAAGAACACAACAAAACTTGCCGACAGCTTCGTATTGAATCTTTCTTTCTGAAATTGACCGTGTTTTGTTTTCAAACTCATTTAAGGTGTGACCAATCCACTGTTTCTTCATTATCTGCCACTCTTCCACGCGTTCTACCAGGCGAGCCGTTACCTGTCACTGCTGTACAGAGATGTTCAAGACATCGACCTCTTTATAGGAGGCATCCTGGAGTTTCCCGTTGCTGGAGCGCTCGTGGGCCACACCTTCCTCTGCATCCTCGGCGACCAGTTTTACAGGCTTAAGGTGCGCTAGTATCCTGTTCTCGCTTGCCCTTCGTTCTGTATTTTATTTGATTTTTTATCTTGTAAAACTCTTGTTTGGACAAGCAAAGTGTTTGGGCAATCTTTAGACCTATATGCAGGTCTTAACGCATGGGTGTACTCCTCTGGACTCTTACCACTCACAGGCAAATGAAAAATATAGTCTTTGCTCCACCAAACACCGACGACATTCAACGCTATAACACCATTCTTACTTTTCACAGTGCTGCAATTGAAAAACGTGATCAAATTGAAATTGACTTAAAACTGGAAATCGTGAAAGTTAAAAGTCAAAATAGTTCTATGACCGTGTCTGCCCCACAGCAACGCTCATTGGATGTCATATCTAGAACTACCATGTGAATGTATTACTGCTCGCTCGAAACCTCATTATCGAGTTAGTATGACACTAGTATAAGCTCTTTATCAATTCTTGCATATCAAGATAGCGTCTGGGAAATAAATTTATGAAAGCACTCAACAATATTTGTTTGTTTTATTCGAATGATCGCTCAAAAGAATTAAGCCATGCACTGTGCAAACCACAACCAACACTTCCAATGCGTGAAAATAATCTACGTTGCGGACTATGACTTATGCTTCCAAAATAATTGTTTTTGATATCAATTCATGAGAGTGATGAATTCGCACTAATTCCCTCTATATGTTCGAAGCAGCTATTTCGGTATTTTCGAATTTTCAATAAAAATGAGAGAACCAGGAAAATGGTATGAAACATTTTTCATTAAAATATATTCTCGAGGCTGTAAAAGACTCGTAAAAAAATGGACGTTTCGAGCCTTCGCTCATCATCAGCAATACAAATTCGAACAAAAAGTCATCTGTAAAATGCAAAAAGAAAACAACTCAAAAAAAATGTATGACACTACTTATTAACTAGGGATAAAGGAAATGAGCTAAAATTATTATTTAAAACAGGTTTCATTTTAAAAATGAACAGAGACTCTAACGTCCACAATTCCAAACACAACTTTGCCCTGGCTATGACTTTGAAACTATTTTTCTTGACTGCTGTGTCGTATTCAAAAGCATGATTTCGGATGGCTGAGTTGGATGGGCTTGCTAAAATGTTTCCCGTCCGGTGACTCCTAAACGAAACGTCCATTTTTTTACGAGTCATTTACAGCCTCGAGAATATGTTTTAATGAAAAATATTTTACACCATTTTCCTGGTTCTCTCTTTTTAATTGAAAATTCGATAATTCCCTCTACAAATGCAGGCGGGGGATCGGTATTTTTACGAAAACGGAGGCACCCACATGGCTTTTAGCTCCTCCCAGCTGCACGAGCTGCGCAAGGTGAGCTTGGCCCGCGTGTTGTGCGACACTTCGGACAACATCGCCGTGATGCAGCCCCTCGCCTTCCTGCACGCTAAGTTCACGTGAGCTACCGCTGCTTTAATGACAAAAGCCAGTGAAAACTTTAGTTGGGAGAGAGCTTGACCAATGTCCGTTACTGAAAGTTGACGTTTTTTGTGTCATGTTTTCATCAATAATTCTCGTGGCTGGCCCAAAAAGACTTTAACCTGTCCTTTTTAAAAGCTCTAAGAATTGATTTTGCTGATGCATTATTTGTTAAAAAATTACAATAATTGTTCTATGGAAGGCCATGAATTGCAACAAAAAAAATCGTTCGTACTAATTTTCAAGTTAGTACGAGGCCGTATAATCATTTTTGAGTTCAAATATCATTGTTTTAATATATTCGAAACCTCATCTGAGGTCTCTGGTGTTATTTATGATCGAACTTTTGCTTGACCAAAATAAAACATTTTCATAACACCAGTGTTTGTGCAGCACCTTAATCTCGTGATGAAACAGAGAGATTTTTCACGCGATCACAAAACCTTGAAACTTTCCAAGCTGTTTTATTCCATGTTTATTAATAGCACAAGGTTTTAATTTTATGATTAATATTATTTTATATTTAATAGTGTAATATTCGTTTTTTGCTTAAATTTAATGTATGAAAGATACTAATTTTTTGACACGTTTGCTCGTTTTTGACACATGAAAACATTTTCTTCGAGCAGCAACAAGAGAACGTCGTGCCAAGGAGACGAGATTCCCAGGATGAACTTGGAGGCGTGGAAGGAGTAGTTTCTCGACTACTCGCCTCAAGCCAAGCCATGACGAAACGGTCATTTTATTATTTTTAAGTTGCACGGTGATGCGCATCTACACTGAGAAAAAATGTTGTCCCAAAACCGAGACACTTTTATGTGTCAAGAGCGTATACGACACATTTAAGTGTGTCAACCATGACACACACAAGCGTAGATCAACTTTACTTTCCATAAAGATTTCACTTTCTCAGACTGGTCCCTGAGTACACTAATATACAGACAACGTCTAAGAACGTCTAAGAGTTAAAAGAAATTTTTTTGAAGGAATAAGGGTTTTTGGAAGAATTGGACTCCATTTACAAAATTTAAACACAGTTCGGTTTTCTACGAAAAATTTTGAGCCGTTTGAAACGTGGATATGTAATTTAACTCTCTCATTCATTTTAATATGTGTTCAAATGAAATACTCTACTGTGTATTAACATATTTCGAATACCCGTTTGAGACTCACAGGTGTGTCAAAAATTTCTCTCAGTGTAACTTTTTTATTCTGCTACTCTACGAGTAATTTCCGTTCTTCGTCAATAATTTCATCTGAGATACTGCATGAGTTCGTTCAAGCATGTTCTACACTAAAGAGCGAGTTGAGAGCTAGGTGATTTATGAGTTTGTTAAACTTTTTTGACAACAAAGGTGTTTCACGGCTAATCTGGGCATTTTCAGATCTCATAGAAAACCAAAATAAGTCACAAGTTGCTATTCAAAAGATAAAAATATTAAGAGAATGCTGTGAAAATTTAGAGTTGTGTCGAATTTGAACATTCTACAGCTCATGACTATGTACTTTCCTAAAAGAATGGGCATTTTACACACGTGATCATCTGAGAGCTATGCGTGGCTTTTCCTTCCAGTAACTTACATTTACGCATTTTACTGAGAGGTTGCGTGGTTGCCCGCTTTTGCTTCGCTGAGTAGTCTCAGTGAATTAATGGCTCGCCTATTTTATTACCAGGATTTTATTTTTTACTGTCAATAAATCACATGTAATAACTTAGGATGAATATCAAGTTCAATGGCATGTACAGAAATTTATGCAGAACAATAACTAAGATAAAATGCAGCTATCAAAATAAAATATTCGAAGTAAACAAAAACAGTAATCCAACATTTCATTAACATGGTGTAAAATACACTGCAAACGGATCGTTGAATTGTTGGTCTCGGCACCACCGTCTGTGCACGCTGTCCTGCACCTCCCGCCGTGTCCTGTTCCAGCACCCGAGACAAGGCATGGACTTGCCCCGCACCACCGCAGGCCCAGAGCCGCCAGCGCTGCCAGACCTGTGCGCGCCGCGGCAGGCTGCACGAGGGCTGCTGCCTCCGTACGACCAGAACGTGGTAGGCACTTGCGATAGGACGCTGCGAGGGAAGCAGGCTTGAGTGGTAACGCCAACTTCTGGACTCTGCAGCTGCAAAAGGTATATTTGCATCGTATCACTCACTCATCAACACTAAAAGTGAAGGGAAGTATGTCACAGATAAAACATAGGATATACTCAAGGTGATGTATTCACCTCTGTCGAAATTAATTGCAGTAGTGATCTCGAATTTCAACAAATCTTCACTAAATTGGTCGCTTTTTACATTATATTTTGACTGAAAAGCAGCTTCTCTTATCTCGATTGATGGGAAATTTGTTGCGCGACATTATTGAGCTTTGAACAACTCTAAATAGCAATAATTCCTTATTATTAGCACTTTTAAAATTTATCTCAACAGAGGAAGAATTTATTGACGAAAAATCGCACACGATTTACATGTTTCTGTTATTCTACTTGATGTTAGATATTGATAATAGACTAAATATACGGTTTTCTTCTTGTAATTCCAGCTGAGAGTAAAAAATAGCCTGTAGAAATGGCGTGTAGCCTGTTGCAAAATAGCCTGTAGCAGTGGCTTTTGAGTGTTAGCCAGCTTTGAGTGCGTGCTACGAGTCACGCTCAAATTATAAAAGTCTTCCTCCTTTAGTTTATCAAAAATTAGCCACACAAAAATTTAAAACACCTGACTTCTTGATTGTTTTCTAAGTTCGATCCACAGCAGTAAATTCAATAAGAATGTAATTTCTGAGATTGAAATTAAAATACTTAAAATCACTGGCTAGTCTGTATCATTTTTGGCAGTACAGAGAAACAGTTGGGTGAAATGAGCCGATGTCTATTGAGGAACGGATTGTGCCTCTATAGCAGCCTAAAAATGCATGATTTTGCCTCAACTGCACTACATGCCTTAAAATTAGACTTTCGTTTGTTATCCACATTAGAAAACGTTATGAAAATAGCAAATTAGTTGAAAGAATACAAAATAGTGAATATTTCTTAACAAATATAGAATTTTTCATAGACATGGAAGTATTTTAATATTATTTTCACAAATGTTAAAAATTAGTGCGATAACTCATCCCGCGTCTCGTATTTTAACCTTACAAACTCGTCTTCAGCTAACCACTAGCCTCAGAAGAAACTAGGAAAACACCACTAAAAAATCGAGTTAATGTTCCTAACTCTTGAGAACTGAAATAAATGGTCCATCATCGGAAGGAGCGTTATCACCTTGCATGAACAGCGAGCTATCATTTCTGTAATTAATTCCTGTAGCTTCACGAAATAAAACGGTGGTAACATTCTCTGATCAGTCTATTCCAAAAATGCAAAATATTCGCATTATTTTTTATTCATTCTGATAAACCACAATAAATTTCATAGCATTTTGAATTTGCTCTCACCCTACCTGTTTTGGTGAATGCCTTGTGACTCGGCTGTCCTCTTCAGCGCACCACAGTTTGTGATGCTGGAGTCGCAAAGCTCTCTCTTCTCTAAACTCGCTGTCCAGCTGGTGCCTGATGCTCGCAGCCCACTGCTGCCGAAGCATCTCCTGCTTTTCTTCCTCTCCTGCAAACATTTTCATGGAAGAGACCATTTAATCAATTCAACCAAATAATTTTTCAGAATTTTTCTCTTTGGTTGCTAAAATAAGTAAAGATGAGAAGGAGACAAGGCAAAGGCGTATCTTTACAGGCGGCCTTTGACATGTTTTTTTAGCGGCATGAGACGAGAATAACAGCCAGCCCAAACACTTTCTGTAAAACAAGAGTTCAACTTATAATTTGACTGTATCATCATTCATTCTGCTACGGAAACGGAAAAATTATAATGGAGCATTCTGCTAATGATAGAAAAGACCCTGTCTCTCAAATCCTAAACATCTTGTGTGCGAATTAACGAAGCAATAGCAGCGATTGCAGGTCTCGATGCACAAAAAATATAGGGTAAAAAAATACGTACTCTTGTCAAGCATTATGTAACGGTTACCAGGCAACTAAGTCATTGCTTCCTTCACTGGTAGAGCTTTGTGGCGTACACGTTGCTATAGCAACGCGGATGTAAAACGGTTGCTTATTTTCCACTCAGTGATGCATGCTTAACAATTTAAAATGACAAACAGTGGTTCTTCACTGAGTCACATAGGGGTAAATATATGGATCTATGACTTGAGTTGTTTAAATCAATGGATTACGTTTTATTCTTACCCCGTAAAGGACGTCGTTTTCCTATTACAAAACTCGTACGTGACATTGGTAGATTTCTTTAATAATGCTTTCATCGATATTCTGCGCACGAAATGTTTCTTGGATTTCGAGATCCCTAACATTTTGATCTTTGTCTCTGAGATTTGTGGCTGATACCTGTACACTATAGAACTTTATTAAAGAGTAACCGTCCAAAATAACGCACTATAAAAGGATGTCCTATGTGGGAGGTGCACATGGCACATAGAATCCCCGGGGACGTGTCCATACCAGATGTTCCATTCCTCTCAGTCATTGATAGCATTTTTTGTGTAAATGGAGCGTTAGACTAAAAAATATCTTGCAAATGTTTGGTGTAGGACATCCTGCTGTTACTTTAAATTGCATCATAACCTGGATGACTCACCGCTGACTGAGAAGCACTTTCTGGTCCTAATTTCGTGTGAGTTAGTTCGTTTCTATGCAAGATGTTTGAATTAGTTCAACTGTCAATATCAACTGCAAATTTGAGTTACATTTTACGAGGAGAATAATATGCCTGCGTTAGTGTTGAGCCCATTTATGTATATTAATATTTATCGTGAACGGCAAATGTTTAAAAAGTGCTACGCTACCACACTGGTTCTGTAACTTCCATTCCGAGGACACAAATTTCCTATATGGTAAAATATATACCGGATTGAATTAACCAATAATTTGTTATCTCTTGGATATTGATCTGTCGCAAACTTTCACTTGCAAACGGACTACTTATTTTGTGGAAATGAATAAGTTACACGATATTTCTGTGCACAATCCAATGACTGAAGATTTTCTAGCACTTGCATTTTAATGTTCATTCATTGGTGCTTTAATTGTGCGAGTGGCATGTTAATGGTCGGTTTAATTGTGATTATTTTGTTGTGAGGTCAAACTGATGCAGTACATTGACATGTACAAAAGCTTTCTCTCCGTTAATAATACTCTAAATAACAATAGGTTAACCTTTCTTTAATCTATTCTCGTACGTAAACGTAAATGTTGTTGAAATAAAAATGAAATAGTTATAACTAATATATTATGAGTACTTTTGATACCTATAGAAGAAAGGAATTAGAATGGAGGAAATTTCACTGTTCCCTTTACCAAGTCTTATTGGCATCGAGCGTATTATCATTCGTTTTTTTTTGCATCTTCGAACATTGTTAAAGGGAACATTAAACTGCTGCAGACAAGGATGTGACAGAGCTACCCGCACCAAGTGTGTAGGTATTTCAGCCCACCTGTATCTTCCCGCGGTGATGCCGTTAGTATACCCAACCAACTCTACAATATAATTGTATTGTATACTCTTGGCGACCTTTGTATTGTCTCGCCAACCCGCTTCTGCGGCGAGAAACTTCCAGAACTAACTGGCACAGGAAACATAGTCTTTAGCTGACACCCTGAAAGGGGTCAGTACATGCTGCAATAACAAAAGCTTATGACAAGTAGGACAGTAGTTTAAGAGAATGCTCACCTCGATGTTAAGTTCGAAGATTATGTTCCGGTGAACATTTCTCCACAAAAAGCCGGCTGTCAAGGATTAAGCTTCCCTGAAGCGGGGCCGGTATAGGTCAGAGCACACTGTAGACATGCGCCCCGGACCACTCATCTTCGTCATCTGAGGAAGCAACCCGCGAAGGCCCCTCCTCAACTTCGCTCGGATCCGTAGCTGAGGCTTCGGATTCGCTCGTAAAGACAAACGAACATTTTATGCATGTCCAAGGTTATTAAGGTCGCCAGGAAAGTGAAGCACTCCCACCATTGCCCCGCTTGTCATAAATAGTTAGCGTTCTTACTTTTTAGGCCAGTTTGTTATAAAAGCAGACCTAGTCCCTAATTATGCAAGATATGGGCTGTCTTGCACGGGACTTTAGTAAGGAGCAAGGCTGGATTTGCGACACAATCAATAGTTTTTCATTTAAAAAAATCGCTTACATTGGGTAGAACCAACACAGGGGGCGCCTAGGGCACGCAGGTGCTCTAGGTTCTTGCACTTTTTTGTACTTATATTTTTGATGAGTTGTTTAGCCTGAATTTGTAAGAATACTTATGTTTTGGAACATATATTGAGAGGTCTTTTGCGACAAAGCATTAATAAGTAAGTTGTGTAAAAATATTTGTATCGAGGCGGAAAAAAGAAAAAGCTAAGAAGGGAGAGCAACAACGCGCATTCCTTTCCTGGTCTTGGGGGTGTCACACCCCAGAGATCAGGGACCATGGGGGTAACAAGCGGGGGGGGGAGCTCGAGAGGCTCTGTGACCGGCCGCCCCAGCAAGGTACTGGCGCTGCGAGTCCGAAGACCGCCGGGACTACGAGGGGGCAGCGTCGAGGAGCGGCTCCGCGCCCTGCTCCACCTGCCGCTGCTGCGGAACCTACTACTGCTGCTGAGGCTAGCTGCTGACGCTGGAACGGGCAACCACAATGGGGTTGCCAAAGGAATCGATGCTCTCGAGGAGAAGATATACTCACTTGTGGACTTGATTCGACACCTACAACCAACCTACGAGAACACCCTGGCAGACTCCAGGCCCAGTGACCCCGAGACTGTGGAAAAAAGGATCAGTAACATGGAGCGCTTCATAAAGGATGTGCTAGGGGCAGTTTCTGGGCTCCTTCATGGACGCACGAAGAGTGCTCCTGGTGCGTGAAACGAAGGGAAAAAACAAAATACACCCCACTTGACCTAAACAACCTGCCTGAAGAGAAACGCTTCAAGAGATTCTTCATCTTGAAACTTACTCCTGAAAACCAGAGGAAGATCAACCCTTATCCTCCCCCTAACGAAATCCACAAACAAACAAACCTCTTCCCGAAAAAAATCGCTACTAGCGGTCAAGAAAACTTTACCATAGAAGTAGTCAACCAACAACAAGGCGAAGCACTTCTAAGGATGACAAAGATAGGCCAAGTCCCCTGCCGAGTTACCGAAGCCGGTCACTTAAACATCCCTTAAGGCCTCATCTACGTCAATGAATTCAACATTGAAAATGTTGAAGAGTTTGCGAACGGACTTGTAGAAAACGGCAATGTTACCACAGTCACAGAAGCCTCATTTATTAAGCCTAAATACCAACAAACAAAAGCCTTCTTAGTAGAATTTGACCAAGAAATTTTTCCCGATTATGTATATATTCCAGGAGAACGAACAGACACCAAAGTTTACCCCAACAAAGATAAACCAATGTCATGCTCCAAGTGCCAACAATACTGCCACACTTGGAAAAGGTGCAACAAAGTTCATCCCATCTGCGGCAAATGCGGACAAGAGAATCACACCTCAGACACGTGCTTGGAGGAGAGAGCGACCTGCCTCCACTGCCAAGGGAGACATCATACAATAGACAGGGTTTGCGCTAGGTGCCAAGACGAGGAGAAGATTCTGAAAATCCAGCAAAAATTCAAAGTGGGAAAACGAAGAGCCAGACAGATCATGAACGGAGTTGATACCATACCCGAACAGAGAAATAAAGAAGGTGCAACACACTTCATTTGCAAGCTCTCTGAGACAGACAAACGAAAACTCATCCCATGGGCCTTCGAAAAAAGTTTCGGCTATAAACTCGGTCAAAAACCTATAAGTATCCGATCCGGTGGCAAAGATCACTTCATTGTCGAAATTCCTCCCAACAATAATTGCAATACCCAAATTACCAGTATAACCTCTGTCAACGGGATGCCGGTAGAAATCAGTGAACACCCACGGTTTAACACCATACAAGGGCTAACGTTAGTTTACGAGTATGACCTGTCCGATTTCGAGGAATTCAAAAGAGGCCATGAGGAGGAACATAACCTGCAGGATGCCCAAAAAGCAACATGGATCAAGTCTAAAAATCTCCGCTCCATCCCACTGCTTCTCACATTTCGCCACGTTCTTTCAAAATACATAGAAATACCCGGCGAACAAATGAAATCCAAAATATACGAATATCTTCTAAAACCGATGCTCTGCAAGAAATGCCAAGAATATGGCCACACCGTCAAACACTGTCCTAGCGCCGAAGTAATTTGTGGCAAGTGCGATACAAGCGGGCACGAGCGAGATCAGTGCACCAGCAGCAAACTCGACTGTCACCATTGTGGAGGTGACCACCTTACGGGTTCAGAAAAGTGTTTGGAACATAAATACCAGAAAGAGATACTAACAATTCAGACCCGTTGCAAAATAACAAGAAAACAGGCCGAATTAAAACTCCATAAAGAACAACCCCAGCTCAGACACAACTTCGCACAAGCACTACAGCGAAACCTGAGCGAACGCCAGCACTCGCCAGTCCCAGAAGCTACGAGCTGTAGTAGCAGCAAAGGGACTAGCCAGTCTCGCCGCTGCTGCACCTAAACAGGGCATCGTACGGGAGACCACGTCCTGCGTCGAAGTCAAAAGAAAGCGTGTTGGCTCCGACGATGATGAAGCCCCAATAGAAAAGAAAAAGGTAACCGACGCTTCAGCTCAGCTAAACTCCACCACAACAAATATAGCAGACAATGGAGACGATTCGGCACTGAGCAAGATGGAGACCACCAGTGAAAATAACCCATCTGTGCAAAGCTAGGAAAGACATTTCTACAATGAGTTCACCAAAAAAAATTACACGGATGGACGCTGCAAAAACCCATCACCGAAAGAAGGGCGCAAATCTAGCAGGGGCACTCATAGGACGACGGAGCAACGTAAGGAGCGCTCTCGGAGTCAGTCACAACCGCGAAGCCACTCTCAATAACCCAGAAAAAACAACACTGTTGCTACATGCCACCTATCATCTCATCCAATGCGCATTTCTTCCCACCTTCAACCTACCTTAACGTACAACATTACCGAAATTAATATCCTTCAGTGGAACTGTCAAGAACTCCGTTCAAAAATGGATGAACTCGCCTTTCTAACTAATGACTATAACCCTATCGCAATCGCTCTTCAAGAAACAAAGCTGTGGAATAACGCTAACTTTGACCTCCCACACTATGTGTGCCTCCGGCGAGATGGCCATTTTAACGTTACCCCGCGCGGAGGAGTAGCATTATTGATCCACGAATCTGTTCCACATCAAGAAACACACAAATACAGGCAATAGCTACTGTTCTCCAAACAAGCCAAACCATAACCGTAGCATCTATTTATTCTTCAAGGGCTCACCCACTAAGTAAAGGAGGACTCCGTGACATCATCAATCAACTGCGTCCCTCGGTACTCATCATGGGTGATTTTAACGGCCACAACACAGCGTTGGGATGCGGAGATTCAGATGCTAGAGGACACACCATCGAAGACGTAGTAAATGAATTGAACCTAAACATCAACGCAGGAGCACCCACGAGAATATCATATAACACCGAATCTGCAATAGATCTGACCATTTGCTCTCCAAGTCTCGCATCTGACCTCCAGTGGTCAGTCGCCAGCTCCCCAAACGACAGCGACCACTGCCCCATCACTATCACCTTCATGTATAACCATCAACATGAAGAGGGGAGAGTGGTGCGGAACGTGAAAGAGGTGAATTGGGAAATCTATCAAAATCATCCATTTTGAAACAGCTTACAGCCAATCAGAGATGAAACTTGCAGTGAAGCCTTGCGACAATTTTATGAAACTATCATCAATGTTACTCAGGAATGTATACCACAAATTACATTGAGCAAATTCTACCCAAAACCATACTGGACAGACTCGCTGAAGGAAACTAGATGAAATAGAGAAAAACTGTATCAGAAATACAGATGGAACAAAACAGCACGGAATTGCACCATGTGGAAGCAAGCTAGAGCGACCCACCTTAAAGCATTAAAAGAAGAAAAGAGGAACGTCTGGATTAAAATGGCCAACACCCTCAATAAGAACACTCCCATGTCTAAAATTTATGAAACCATTCGGAAAATCAAAGGCCGTCAACAAGGGAACATTCATATTTTAAAAGAAAACAACCAGTCGTATACGACAATCCCCGTAATAGCAAAAAAACTGGCGTCAGTATTCAGCGAAGTTTCCAGCTCCACCAACTATTCAACCCACATCCAAACAATAAAAGAAATATCTGAGCAACAGCAGCTAAACTTCTCCTCGGACAACAGCGAAGATTATAATTCAACCTTCACACTGCAGGAACTAAACTCTGCGTTATCCAACGTAAAACACTCAGCCCCTGGTCTTGACCAAGTGAACTATTTAATGATTACAAATATACCGGAAACTGCCAAACAGCACCTTGTCAACCTATTCAATAGATTCTGGAACAACAATTTCTTCCCGGATGAGTGGCTCTCAGCGATAGTCATCCCTTTACCGAAACCAAACAAATCACCTGCACTACCTGAGAACTATCGCCCAATCGCCCTGACCAGCTGTCTGTGCAAAACCATGGAGCGAATGGTAAACAACCGCCTCTACGAGTTCTGGGAAATGCGCGGCTTCCTCGCCAACATCCAGTGCAGCGGCCGTCAAAGCAGATCAATCGTAGATCACCTCGTCAGACTAGAATCATTTGTACGCCAAGCATTTGTACGAGACGAACACTGCGTTAGCGTGTTCTTCGATCTTAAAAAAGCCTACGACACTACGTGGCATAAAAAGCAAGGCGAAAATCGCTACACGTAAAGTCATTTTTATTAAAAAATGATCAAATAAAACTGAACGTTTCGGACAAACTGTCCATCTTCAGCAAAAAAATCTCTGTAAAACGAAACCAAAAGAAGAATTAATACACTAAAGAAGTATCTATAAAAATCTAAACTTTGAAAACAACACGAACAACAGTAAAATAATATTAGAGGAAAAACTGAGTACCTGAATTAGGTGTTGGCAACATGAAGCGGGAAAGCGCTTTGGGTGACATTCAGTATTATTATTATTATTATTATATAAGAAAGTTTTAGCCTCCCTTAACCACGACAAAGATGTTCCAAGAGAGGAATGGAGGAAGGCACCATTTAGTATGCAGTTGAAGGAACGCGTAATCTATGCACAAAATGCACAGAAACAGTAAGCAAAGAAAGAAGTTCATGATACAAGAAAAAGTTGAAGAAGAATGTGGTAGGAGCTGAAAACCAACACAACAGCATACCGAAAAAAGATGGTCCGTAACAGAACAGAAACATATTTTATTTCAACAAAAGGAAGCCTACCTAACCCTTAGCTCGGGCCCTCACTTAGTCCCCCTGGGAGCGCTAATTCCCATCGATACAACAGTTGTATCCCCCTGAGGGGAGGTGTCATTCAGTATAGGTTTCTTTCATAAATATGCAAAGATTCGAGAAGGCGCAGATCTGTTCTGTGCAAATATGGCATAATAAAAGACCTCCACTCAATGGGTCTAAGAGGTAAACCACCCTTGTATATCAAACAATTTTTAATTAACCGTTCATTCCAAGTCTTAATCAACCACTGCCTCTCTTACCCTTATCAACAAGAGGAAGGAGTTCCCCAAGGAGCCGTTTTGTCAGTAACTCTATTTGCAATAGAAATAGATCAAATATCCCACGCACTACCTCAGGACCCTAGATTTCACGCCTCGCTGTTTGTGGACCACTTGCAGATCGCCTACCGTCACAGGGATTTGAACATCATCCAAACCCAACTGCAGAGCTGCATCGACAAAGTCACCGCGTGGACCAACAACAACGGCTTCTCATTCTCCCGAGAAAAAACTAAGGCTCTGCCTTTTAGCCTCCTCACAGGCCTATTCCCAGACCCGTTACTGAACATGAACGGAGAAAGCATTGAGTACGCGAGCGAATGCAAATTCCTAGGCCCATGGTGGGACAGGAAATTAACTTGGAAACTCCACATAACTAATATGAAGGACGGCTGCAAAAAGATGATCAATATACTAAGATCCGTCTCCTCGCATGAATGGGGCGCTGATCAAGACGTTTTGATGCACCTGTACAAGATATTTATCAGGTCAAAAATAGACTATGGATGCATTGTGTATGATTCTGCCTGCAATACCACCCTCAAGGACTTCGACACCATAGCCAACGAATGCCTCAGAATTGCCACTGGCGTATTTAAATCAACGCCGATTCCATCCCTACAAGTTATAACGATCGAAAAGCCTCTCCAACTCCGGAGACAAAGCCTATCCCTTAAATACTATTACAAAATCAAATGTCAGCTCAACAACCCTGCTTATAAGATGGTCATCCCACCCACGGATGAGCGCCTGTTTGACAACAAGCATATTATACCAACGTTTGCAGTAAGAACAAACACGTTGATAGACAAACTGGCAATCGAGAGGAGGTTTGTAATGAATGACTTTTCTTATCTATTGCTCAACATCATAACGCCTACTTGGAAAACACCCCTTGTCGACATCAACCTAAAACTTAAAGAAAATAGAAAATAGTTAACCCCGCCAATCGTATACCAGCTGGAATTTGAGAGAATGGTCCACGAGAATTACTCAAACAACACCTTCATCTCCACCGATGGCTCGTAGAGCGACCATGGAGTTGGCGCCGCTGCAGCATGCGGAGATGTAATTCTCAGGGTCGCGCTCCCGTCTGTCGCCTCCGTCTTCGGTGCGGAGCTCCAGGCCATACATCTGGCACTGAACATAATTCAAGAACAACCTACTCAAAATGACTACACCATTTTGACCGACTCACTAAGCTCGCTGCTCAGCATTCGTGACAAGCGCACCAGACACCCAATGTCGAGGAGACTGCAGCACAGATTACATGACCTTCATCAAAATAACAAAAACGTATCCTTCTGTTGGGTACCGTCCCATGTTGGCATTGCTCACAATGAACTAGCCGACCGTGCAGCGAGGGCAGCAGCCCGACTCACCCCCGAATTCCTACCCGTTTGCTACACAGACAGGTATCCGACAATAGATCAAAAAATGAACGAAATATGGAGCGAGGTCTGGCGACGAGGCAGAGGCATTCTCCGCAGCATACGACCGACTCCAGGACCGTGGAAAGAACAGAAACTAAAGTGCAAATTTGAGGTGATCATCAACAGGCTGAGAACTGGCCACACGTGGATCACCCATAACTACCACATGAACCAGGACGTTGAAGAAGCACCTCCGGGCTGCCCACTGTGTAATGAAGCTACTTTGACGGTTCCAAATATTCCTGTCAACTGCCCCAGCCTCGCTGAAGCCAGAGCTACCCACATCCAAATCTTCAAGAATCCAAACACCCGAGCAACCATTCAGCACCTACTGTGCGATGGTGGCCCCCTGACAGAAATACTGGCGTTCCTATGCAGTATAGGACTTCAGAACTCTATATGAGCACCTGACAATTCGGGTAGAGAAACTACAATATGGCTGGGCGCGCTACGTTGGTACCTCGGGGGGTTTCAGCGTGGGTAAGGCGTCCAGCCATAAATGGGTGGGCAGCTGAAACCCAATACGGGGTTTGGCTGCCCAGTGTGTTCGAATGTACTGTAGTATGCAGAAAATTTCAAAGGGAAGACAATTATAATCTTGAGTTGTAATTATATTCATAATCACATAATTTTTCATGAGCATATAATGTTGATGTTCGTCTTACGTGGTAAATTAGAAAAGCCTGATACTGGTTAAATTATGTGAATTTCAGCGCGATGTAGTTTGAATAACTGGAGCGATAGCAAACCCATGTTACTATTAATATAACTGCGCTGGTAGCCCGGTAAGGGTTTTAGCATGGGTAAGGTGCTCGGCTATAAGAGGGTGGGCAGTTGAAACCTCTGGGAACTAGGCTGTACTCCCATTCTAAATCCACGAGATTTCTTTTAAAATGCTTCGCGAAAGCGTAGGGGTCCACATTTGCTATTTGCTGGCGACCCCGGTGGAAAAGCGACCTCAAACAATAGAATGGAATTACGCGCGCCTAAATTTTCTTTCAAATGCAACGCAATGCAAGAAGTAGCCGAGAGAAATCATGTCCATACGAAAATGTTAAATATAAGGTGGGTGAAACAAATCATTTCCTTTCGTTTGATTGTGACGATGCATGGGCAGTTTTCCCTCTACTCGCTGATAATGTCGTCTTAATCCGAAAGGCCTTGTGAAGGCCGTCGGCACTCGCCTTCCAGTCTCAGAAGTTCATTAGCGCTGTTTCACCAGTCTCCCAATTTCACAGTTGTTTCAACCACGTCTTCGGTGTCCGTAAAGCTGATTGGAGTGTATTGGTTCTTGTCAGTTTTAAGAAGCAAATTATGCAAGAAACATGTAGCAAGACAATTTGATTTACGTTCGGTACGGTTGTTTCAATCGGCCGCCGGAAAACCTGGAACCGAATGGCAAGTATGCCAAATGCTTTCTCCACTACTCGTGCTCTGCTCAGCTTTTAATTAAAAATGCGTTGCTTCTTGGCTGGTACATTTTGTGGTAAGGCTTCATGAGTTTTTTTTTGTTCAAGGGAAAGCATCATAGGATGGTAACTGGAACATTGATATTAGTATCCGGCAAATCTACACTTTCTGGCATGTTTAGTGTATGGCCGTCAATGTGGCCTTTTAGGTGAAACTTCGCGTAGTCATTTTCGTCTTAAATTCGCCTATTTGTACCAAAATTTGCCTATTTGTACAAGAATTTGAGGTTGGCATTCACGACTGGAAAAGGAACAACGGAAAATGACCCCTTGTAAGTGAAGAACGGGATTCACTGTGATTAGGTGTTCGGAGAGCTTCGTGCTTGCCGTCCATAGCACCAAGACAAAGGGAAATTCCAAAGCTGCCAGAATTGTGTTGCCATAACCATTCTCCAGTTTTAGATGGTCCGAGATGCAAGCGGCGAGTAATGAGTTATTGCTTAAACAGTTAGTATGCTGCTGACTGTTGGCCTTCCCATCCGAAATTGCAAATGGTGAGAGCTTCTGTTTTCCCCTGCCTGAAACAAACAAATTTACTGTAACTGGTACTCCAGTTCGAAACAAGTCAGATGAACCAAATGAATACAATTATGCATCACTTCGAAGAAACTTTGACTCTCCAAACATGACGTGTTGCCTCAGTACACCATTTTGATGGCTCCGATAACCTAGAATCGAAAAGCCTGTTGCCAGGTACCTCAGAGTGACGGCCAGACGATCATGCGCTGAAATTTCGCTTCTCGTGTTCGTGTCTCTTCTCTGTATGATAGGAGTGACTCTCCAGTAGCCAGGACAAGACGTTGGTGCTCATCACGGTAGAGGAAACAAGGTAGGGTCATTTCTATGGGAGAAAATACACCGCCTCTTGTTCGGCTAGCCAATAGAACGGCTTTATTTCAAACAAACTTTATGACGTCACCAAAACGCCATGTCGTTAGGCCAATATTGGAGCCAGATTTAGGGGTTGCAGTGTTACCAGATGCAATATGAGCGCTGCTATTGGTTCGTTGCCGTGACGTCAACGAAAAAAGACTGGTTTGAATCTACCTTGTTTCCTCTACCGTGGTGCTCATCCTCAGGAAGTTCCTGGAAAAAATTGGTCACTTCAAACTGTGAACAAAGAAAAAGTTGCGTTCTGGGCAGCATTTGGATTCCTGTTTAGATTGGTGCTCATTAGCAGGGAAATTTTGCTTCAAAAATAAAAATAAAATTGTTGAACATTAGCAGTAGTGATGAGCAAGTCTCGAAAGTTGCAAAGCTGAATATTTTGTTTGTAAAAATTCACTAATTTTTACCAATCTGACAGTTTCATTTAGGACAGCGACATTGGAAAAATAGGAGTTACGCCTCTTTGAAAATTTATAAAATGTGGATTCTGGGAAATGATTTCGTTTGGGCGAACATACTCGGGAATACAGAAAATGTGCTCATTATCATACGGGAAAAGGTGCAATTATTTCAGTATTAAAAGCTTTGGTTTAAGGAAAATATAAATACTTGCACTCATTCCCACAATAATTAAAGGGGCTTTCAATTTCAAAAATGTTTTTCCCAGCACAAGCTGGGAGGGCCAAAAAGTGCGATGCGCTGGTAACCCCGGTAGAAAGGTTTAAAGTGCTTGATTGAGTCAATGAGATTTTCTGAACATGAAAATTGTCATTTAAAGCAGAAAATGATTGTACATGAAAAATACACTTGCAAAGTTTAAAAAGTTCTAAAACGGAATAATTCGCAAATTTTAAATGATTGTACAAAAAACAAAAATGTTTCTAGCTTAAAAAGTTTCAAAGCAGGATAATTTGTGGAATTTAGAGCAGGGCTCTTTGAAAAGACAGTGGCACGTAGCCTACAGCGGAATACATACTTGAATACTGCGATAAACATGCAACGCGAAGTTCGTAAAGTCCCATAGTTCAAAGCGTGAATTGGTAATACAGTATTAAAAGTTGTAAAAATAAATAAAAACAAAATTTGAATTCATTATATTCGTACCTGTAGGAATCAGCGTCTTCCAATCGCATTTCTTTTACTAAAACGTTCACAAGTCCTTGGTCATTACGTCGATCCAAAATCGAAGCGCACCACATTTTCCTTTTGGTTGTTCAACACTTTTCACCAATAAAGCTATTTCATAGAACGTGATGAAGTCCCGAACTTGAGAAACACTTGAGCTACCATCCATCTTGCACGGTTGATAGATTGCGACTGAACACTGAAGCGAAAGTAAATAAACCGAATAGTTTCGGATCGCAACAAAATCCTGAAGCTTGTGACAGCTCTCTTCAGAATTCCGCATGCTTCTCGATCAGTTCGGTAACGTAGCACTACGGATAAGTCCCCTTAAATATACAAATTAATTTATAAAAGTGTTTTATGAGTGTATCTGTGCCTGAGGTTTCAATACCTTCCAGATGGTACCAATTTCAATGAACGTCAAAGAAACAAATCCATCTTGATAATATTCCTTCCTAAAATTTTATTCTTGTCCCCGCGTTGCAATCAAACCTGCAACACAGAAACGTTTTTTCCGTTATTTATAGCTTATTATTCCCCTATTTTATACGGGAAGCGTGACCCGATAAATATTTTGTCTCTGAACGCATTACAATATGTTTACTATGGTTATTAAATCTAACTGTTGGAAACGAACGTTCTACAGGAGACATTTTGATCATGAGCCAGGGTTGGTCACTTCTGTCTTGAAAATTCTTTCTGCGTAGATTCCGAGCAGCTCTCCTTCTTCGTAAGTGAAGTTTTCTTTTCTATTTGACAATGGAAAATCCATGAAAACATTTTGCTCGAGGAAGAAGATAATGTGTCTTCTCATTTTTTCATTGTCATAGGTAATAAGTCAAGGATCCTGTCCGTTTACCACGGACACATCGAATGCTCGAGAGAATGGTCAACTTTATTTGATGTCCATTTGATTTATGTCCATCCACACGTGTCCATTTGATGGTGTACTATGAGACAGTCAATCACTATTCTTGTAATCGTCTTTATGCCTTTATAGATCTTCTACAGGTAGGCTTTAACGTGAAGACTCGGTGTTCCGTTTAAACAACAAATGTGTTGGATATGCGCTTCACTTTCTTTAGCGCGGTCGCGGAACAATGCGTTGGTGATGACTTTCCAATAGCTCCCACTGTCACTCGCACTTTTGTAACTAGTCTTACTGAGCTTGATCGTACATTCGGAGTGCGTAGTATTTATTACATTTATCAATTTCTCGCTGGCCTCTCAATTAACATGGGTATTACGATAACCATGTATGAATAGCAATTAAGGGTCTCCGTGTTAGGGTATTTAAACGCGATTTTTGCTTTTATTTCAATTGAAATGTGAGCAAACGAATACATTTTTCAACTAAGCGTTACGAGGATTGTGTTCTCTTAGTAACTTATATTCAAATGCACTGTCAAAATCAGATTAGGCAAAGGAAAGGAACTCATTTTTGATGTGCTTTTCTATCAATCATTTTTTGGTTCAACATTTTACAGGAGTATTACGATACCAATGTGTTATTATCAGATAAGGATGTTTAATGTTGTGTTTTAAAAACTAATGTATCAACATTTCATGTTATACTTTATTGGAAATAAAATGTTTTTCTTTTCTTTTCTTTCTTTTCAGTGATTGAAATGCCGTCAGCGCCGAGTCGAATCTGTGTTGAGGATTGTAATCTTCCTCAAGTCTTGCGAAGCCTTCAATCACGTCGCTGGAGAGCCAACTTGATGATTGGATTATATTCTTATTATCCGCCATAGTTAGATTAAATGTGTGAGCCACGTTGTTTAAATTGGTGAATATATTTCTTCTGATGTGTACGTTTCACCAGGGAAATATTTTTCATCATTGATTTTCTGATAATGGTCTTCTGTGAATTTAATTTTCTGAGTGGATTTCTTCTTGAAGTGCTTCTGGCACGAAATTTCGTCAGCTTCAAGATATTGTAACGCGTTCCCATTTCGTTTTGCGCGTATCGTCATTCTCTGATAGACGACTTTATAGAGCTTTGCCTTTCTCTTTAGCTTAAGAAGTGTAAGATTGTTTCAAGTTTGGCTCTTCATTAAACGCGCTACACATTCACTCCTATTTGAAATTACTGTTTTCTTAACTATTTTGTATTTTTTTCTGATCCTTTGGTTATTGTTTTCGTTTGTTTATACATGGGCGAGTAAAGGAAGCTGAAGTTCGTTTCCCTCGGAGAATATCCAACTTCACAATCTTGTGCCAGCCCTTCACTAATCCATTTGTCACTGTTTCGCCTTAAACTCTACACCGGAGCGGCGTGAATGGCATGCAGGTCGTCAGCATGTGTTCCATAATACTTGGAGAATAGAATGGGTTGTCTGTTGTTCCTTCATCTGCAAGGGGATTTCTGACGACTTCAGCCACAGCCACGAATTTTTGATCCACTGTAAATTTGTCACAATATCTTCCGGTTTCTTCAACCACAAATGCGTCGGTCGACAAAAAACTATCAAATTAACTACCAATGAAGCCATCACGGTCGACGAGAGGTTCTATTTCCTCTCCAAGGAAACGGCTTTATAATATTTTAGCCAGGTTTCGAAACACTGTGTATACTCGTAGATCATCTCTAGAGGAGGCTTCTGTCATATCGGCGAAGTATTGTTTAGTTATATTACCGTCTTTAGGCTTCGTATTCGGATAATATTTCTTTCACTTGTGTGCAATACTCATCATAAAATAGTCTCTATACAATTTTAAATTTGTATAGTTTAGTTCTAACTCCTCAGTAAGCATTCACAACTTGTAGAACTAGGTAGACAGATCGCCCAATGTGAATTCAGCTGCGAAAGCGTGTACGTTGGCGAAACTGTGGTCAACTCTATGCACTTTCGCCTTTTCCAACAAAAAATAGTATAAATACAGGGGGAGGGATGGGAGGGGGGTTAATGGGGGAGTCTACGTCTACCCCTTCCAGATAGAAAAAAACTAGTGAGTACTTTAAGCATCTGGCGGAAAGTGTTAGCTTCAATTTGAGAATAAATTTAGATGCAATAGGTGAGAACCTAGCGTGGTTTTAATTCTACACATTTTATGTCCTGTTTTTGGAGGGAAAGTGTCCCGCCACCCGACCGTGCAGCGTAACTTTCCGAATTAACGGACACTGAAGACATAGACTTACCTAACACCCAAAGTGGGGTCAGG
>JACJUY010001500.1:118786-142031 GCA_014220935.1 Platorchestia sp. MABIK | reverse complement strand
CTCAGAGACTAAGCAATGCATATCTGGATCATCCTGCTGCAATGAGCTCTGAAAATTTGGTGAGTTGGGATTCAAGAAAAGCTGGGAATTTTTATGTATATTCAGCTCTGCATTATCTGAAATGAAAGAAGAGGGATTAGTTTGATTTTCCTCCAGGGCCGAAAGAACCTCGCCTGGTAGCTGAAAATCTGAAGATGGGGGAGAAGGTACATTAGTCGAAAAAGAGGGCTGGGAAGGAGAGTCCCCTTCCGACTCTCCGTCAGAAGACCGAGAGGAGACACTCTCCTTCCTCCTCTTCTTATGTTTCCCCATATCTTCCGGTCGAGTTCGTGCCAGCAATTTAGCTAACACACTCGAGAAAGAAAGAAAAAAAAGAACACAAAATTGGAAAAAGCTTGTCTAGTTAGTATCTCGTAGTTACTCACAGCACACGTTCGACCACGTCCGTCGCGAAAACTGGTGTCTAAATCTCGCTGTGCGTCAAGAACTCTGCAACCACGACGCAGTATCGAATGGCTCCTCAGCCTCGTCTGTTCACTAATACAGTAGTCCGCTTTCTCGGATAGTTAATTACCTTGCTGTAGTTACAGCGCATCATCGATGTGAGTATGACGTCTAACCTGAACCGAATGCTTCAAAACGGCCTTATATCTTTTAAAGCAGCCTCTCACTATTGATACAAATGAGAGTTATACTTTGTGAATTATAACTTCAACTAAAAGAGTAAAAAAGAAGAGTTTTAAGTTCGTCAAATTTAACTAATACGAGTGAATGTAGAAAAAAACTGCTTTGGCCATTTAAGTCATGTTTAGCCTCTGAAAACGGCGATTTCACTATTTTTTAACTGTGAAAATTGATTTTTAATGAAATGTATGTACACTTGATTTTGTTTTTCAGATGGTGACTTGACATACTGAAACAAAACATTCTTTTCTTGTTCACTTATTGCCATAAATTATGAGCTTGAAAATATTTCTCTTTGCTCTTTTATTCATAGCCTCTCATTGTCTGTTAGAACTCCATGACAAACTTTGGCTAAATGTTTTTCAGGGATAGAAGACTGAAGGGTGTTGCGTGTGAAATACATGAGTTGGGCCAGGAGGACAGAGTTCTTCAGCTTGGAGGATCCGTTGTATGGCACAGGTGGAAGGGTAATCAGAAAATTGCATCTGTTGAAGTATCGTCGAGGTGAATCGCTATGGCTGAAACGCATAAAATCTGGGCGAAAGTTTTTCTATTTGATTAATTAATAAATCTCACGTTGACAGGAGTAGAATTGTGATGTTGGACAATATATAGTGTGCTCTAAGTTTTTAAGAATCTAGAAACATTTAGGAAATATAAGTTGACACGTTAAAAAAAAGCTTTGAAAAATTACGTTTTGGAAAAATGTTGTCGCCATCTATATATCAAAACAGATGCTTATTCGTCCGAATGCAATTAATGGGTCTTATCCCAGTAAGAATACAATTTAAAGATGAACATTTAGCGCAAGGAGAGGACATTTTAAACTTCCTCGCTGTTTCAACATATCTTCAAACCGATATTTAGATGACATTTTTGTTCTTGGTAAAGAAGCTATATCAATATTAATTGGTAAACTCCTACATTTTATATTTTCATGTTGAAAACCATTTTTAAGCGACAAAAAAAAAAAGACAATAGCCATGCATCTCTCACTTCTTTTGGAAAGATAAATGAAATTTATCAAAGAGGGATGAATCGCACAATCATTTGTCTAGAAATTTTGTATCTTAGACATTGTTTGGTCACATAGAACAAGAAGTGGCGTAGCTAGAAAGGTCATGACATAAACTGCAACATCGTGGTTCACCACAAGCAAAAATGATGTAATTACCCCCGGTGCAAAACTTTGCATAGACCCTTATTATCCTTGACTTGTGATATGCAAGGAAATCAGTAAGACACCACTGTGCAAGTGGTGCTAAAGTTAACATTCTCACATCGTTATCGCCTGATAAATAAGACTCGATGAGCTTCAGAGCAGTCAGCAGGTTGCAGGGCATGCAGGTGACATTAAGACGGTCTAGTTGTAGCACTGCGGTTGCGGTCACGTGCTTAAGTTTTCAAAAGTTTCTCGTTGCCTCAAATTATTTATAGCCTCAAATTTCATTGGTATAACGTGCTCGTCATTTCCAATGTAATTCTTGGGTTTTTATCGCTAATACTGTCAATGTAAAAATAATTTTTGTTCTAAAAAATTCATGCAATTCGTCGTGTAACAATATTTGTGTCAGAAAGGTTGACTAAGAGATCGTGAATAATTTTGTAGCTTGTGTTCGTGATCGACGATGGATGGTTCCTCGCACCTCTCCCTCAAGAAACGATGGAACAGGACCCTTTATTGACCCGTGTGTGTAGCGGACCTGACTCCGTGCGGGGAGACCCGGGTTCGAGTCTCTACGCTGTTGGCGATTTTCTCTGTTGGGTATAGGAGAAAAATTCTAAGCACAAAACCCCACTCTACCCAGGTGTCTGAAATGGGTACCGGTCTTCGACCGGGGGAAAGCGTCATGGCGTCCTGGTGTTAGTTATAAGGCATTTGAAAAACCAATGTAAAAGGTGATATGTATCATGCTTCAATTGGAAATAAAGCATCCGTAGATGCCGATGTTTGTTTGTTTGTTTAATGAAACATGACTCTTTATGGATGGCTTTGACAGGTTATTGCCAGTGCGAAAAAAGACTCCCCTGTATTGTGCACACCTCATAAATAATTGGAGCCCAGTGCAACCTAAGATCGATTGATTTATTTGTGAGGTGTGTAGGACACAGTCTTCTTTCGTACTGGCAATAACCTAACAAAACCATCCAACTCGTCTATTAGAGAACATTGTTTAAACGAAGACCAAATATTGAATAGCATAAATTTCAAAATTTTGGATTCAGCCACAAATTAGTGTGATCTCCGCATTTTAGACTCTTTACATTTTGCAAAAACGTCCGTCAATAAATGATTGTAACGTGGCTGTAAAACTTCTCATTGTGTGTTAAAATTTTCAATGGTTGTTTGTTTTTTGTTTTATTATTGTATTTTTAATGTCAATGTTTTGTTTCCGGGTTATTCAGAAAAATTAGTTGGCATTTCAAATTTTTATTACTTTGATTTGTTGGTTTTCAGAGAGCTGAAAATGAATTTTTACAGTCAGATACGATTGTATTTATCGTGATATTCTAATGTACGTCAGTTTTTATCATGATTTTCTTACTTACATTGGTTTTCCTTTTTATCCCAGAAGTGAAATTTTCTAGAAATCGTCCTATTTCATTGCAGGGTGAGGAAATACGAATGTCAGACAATTTGAGTACTTCTTACACTGCAGCTTAAGTCTGATTGCTGGAAACTGTTCAGACATCCGTAGGTTCCAATTGCTGCCGACTGTAGCAACACACTATGATAGAAAATTTTGTTCAATACATCAATTACGTTTGCGCGGCTGCCACAGCTAGTTAGATTAGGTTGGAGGTAGCAGAATTGAAAACCGACTTTACTGCTCGGATAAATTTCTACCCTTTCTAAGAAGAAAGAATACAAATTTGCACAATTATATTTGGCCTTACATGCCAAAATTTATTCTAAAAATGGTAGTGGAATAGTTGAACCAGTTATTCATCGATACCGGCACGTAAAGAGCAATTTACCTAGTGGTACACTTGCACCTTTACTTAGTCAACGAGCTGAAGCTAGAAAATAAAATTGAGAAGCAAACACAATTCTTTTGTTATTGAGAATAAAACTCATAACACACAGCACGTATGACTTTAGTGCTCAGTGCAATTTACAGGAATCGCTGAAGCATTTAGTTCTTATCCAATGTCTGAGCTCCCGCTTAACACGTTCCCCACGTATTGGGCCACATGTGTACCATTCGGTAAATTGGTCATTCATGTACCGGTATGAATAAATAACATTTCACCTGTTTTGCGACCTTTTAAATAAATTACTGTTATAATACGAGGTGAAATGACATAGTGTAACTGCATTTTCATATTTCTTGGACGGGTAAAAATGTATTAAAACAGTTAAGTCGAGTTCTCACTTCTGCGCCCCTCAGGGGGATGCAACTGCTGTATCTATGGGAATTAGCACTCCCATGGGGAAAATGTGCGAGGGCCCGAGCTGAGAGTTAGGTAGGCCTTCTTTTTGTTGAAATAAAATGTTTTTTCCTATTTAAGGACCACCTTTTTCGGTTCGCTGCTGTCTTGTTTTTGAGCACCCACTACTTTCTTTTTCAACTTTTATCTTGTTTCATGAACTTATTTCCCATCTTACTGTTTCTATGCCCCCTTCTGCATAGATTCCACATTCCCTAATTTCCAAACTAAATGGTGCCTTCCTCCTTCCTCTCTTCGATACGCTATTTTTTTGTAGCGGTTAAGGAGGCTTAAACTAACCTATAATCTAAACTAATCTCTCACTTCTGCTACGTACAACCTAATCAAACCAACCGTTGACAACCGCAGAAACGTGGTGAACGTATTAATAGTTTCCCAACAGCTCCCACATTACGTTGAACGACCGGAAAACAGTAGATTTTACCACTCAAAAAGAGCATGAAGAAGTTAGCTTAACACTTTGACTGCGTATTGGGACACACATGTACCACTAGGTAAATTTCTCATTTGCGCATTGTTGTAAATGAAGAACATTTTAATAATTTGAACACTTGTTTTGGAAAAGATGTTAGCATACGAGGTAAAATATCATCGTGCTATGACATTTTTCACACTTCTTAGAAAACATGCAAGTTTTTCCCGAGCAGTAAAGTTATTTTTGTTACATTCTGCTACTTACAACCTAACTTTAACAACCCTAACAACCGCACAAACGCAGTCAAAGTGTAAATGAATAAAGAATGGATTTGGAGAACGCTTTGTACCTAGTGCGTTCTGCATCTCCAATGATTTATTTTAACAAGTCTGTAAACTAACGCACTCCAGTGCTACAGACGTATCAACCCATCCCCTTGTCTATTCGTGTACTCTCGATTCACGCTCTGTATCGGAAATTGTACTACGTCATTAGTCTCATGATCTCAAAGTTAAGATTGAAGAAACAATGTGTTAAATATATTGTTTACCTTATCAGGATAAGTGTATTTTATTTGAGGTGTTTAATTACAATGAAATTGGGGTAAAAAATTCATACTTGAGCTTTTGTGAGGTGTTTGATGGCTTCCTTCTTGGGAATTCCTGTACTTCAATGGTACTTAGGTATGGTAGGTGAGCTGATCAGCATATTTTTGGTCCATGCCCTATATATAAATATAAATATAATAAAATTCTATTTATATGAATCAATAAATTATACATATATATATATCTATATAATTTGAGCTCGGTGTGCAGCGAAGAGGTGTAGAGCAGATGTAGCTGGTCGCCCAGCGTCTCGCAATATGCTGTTCAAAAGCCTGGGGTTACAATTCGTCAAGCAGGTCAATCAAGTGAGAAATGGTGATCGAAGTGCAAATAGGACAATCAAATCCTACTCCGAAGCGCAGATGAAACTTAGATAAATTTGTAGATTGACCATTGCCGGCATGAAATAAACGGTTAGGAAATTATTGTAAAGGTTTTTAAGGTTTATGGAAACATTAATCCATTTTATTTTAAGTTTTTCTTTTCCTACACAGAATCTTTCAATCATCAAACACAGATAGAAAGAGTTTTAAATCAGTTAATTTCTGTACTTATTTTAAGTAGTATATTTCAGTTCAATCAGTAAATGCCGTTCTCGCTAGTTGTTGACGACAATTTTTCTTATTTTAAAATCAAAAATATCCATATACCTGTTTTATAATCTGAAGACGACCGAGTACTAATGAACTATACGCCCATTGAACTTTAAAAGTATATATATACCTTCCGAGCTATAAGAATCTAACAAAAATGCGGTTCTCACTCATCATCGGTTTTGTGCTTAGTTGCCTCGTGAACTTTTCGCTGGGATCAAACTACCTCGTATTAACTCCATTCGGGTCGCGGTCCGTGCGAGCAGTGTTCAACACTCTCTGTGAAGGCCTGGTCGAAGCAGGGCACAATGTCACCTTCGTCTCGTCAGGAGAACCGGTGACCTACCACGAAAATTTGACCCATATCACCTCGCCCCACACGGCTTTGGATCTACTAGATCTGTTTAAAGTCCGCATTGGGCTGCCGGTGTTCAAAATTTGGAAAAAGGCTTTCCCTGAAGCTGCGAAAATGATGTACGAGAACGAAGAAATAATGTCAGCCTGGAGAAACCGTGAAAAGTTCGACGCGATCATCGTGAACAGCGCTGCAAACGAGATGGCCTTCCCATTCTTGCTGAACATTTCAGCTCCTTTCATAACCCTACAGCCTGCGGGGCTGGACCCTCTTCAGCTGGCCTATCTCGGTAATCTAATTTCACCTGCCACACTGCCGTCCATTATCCTGCCGTACGACAACGACATGACGCTCTGGGAGAGGCTAGTCAACACACTCACGCTGATCGTCCTCAAATATTCCTACCATCGCTCCGTGGGCACTCCCCTCAGACATGCCCTCGCGTCCACATTCCCGGACCTTCCCGACGCAAGGTCAGTTCTTCATTCGCAAAGTTTAACGCTTTGACCGCAATTGGTTAAACTGAAGTTCAGTGCTCAACTGAAATTTAAAGTCAATTGTAGTGAGTAATTTTAAAAAAAGTAAACATAAGCTAGATCATGCCATTATTTAGCTTTAGTTTAGTATGTATAAAAATTGAGTATGTGACTTCTGGTTGGTCAGCAGCATCATGAAAATTCCCTCCGTGGCCACTGGTGCCTCACGTTGAGGTCAAAATGTTAAAGAGTGCCATAAGTGGGTTTTGCATATGCTACTATTCATAGCAGAGCATTTTACTTTCAAAGATTTATGTGTATCATTGTTGTAGACAAAGTTATATATAAAATAGTTCGATATGGGCTTAGAATTACTTTTAAATCTAAATGTGAAAGTTAAGACTTGAATTATGATTGAATAGGAAAGTAAAGAAGAACTTAAAGCAGAAAAATAGTTTATTTCCTATATAGATAACACAAATGAAACATATATATTTTTTTAGATGTTTTCAAACTATGGGTCTATATTGAAACATAAACTACTATACGTAGGTGTACTAAAGGCTATGCTAACGGTTGAATAAAATGTCTGACGAAGAGTGGGAAAAAATAATCCGTGCTATACTTTACTTCTAATTTAGAAAGCTTATTAGTGAAAATACATCAAACGCTGAAAGTCTACGGATTTTGGTACGTAGATTTAATTTACTTTAACATAACCCAACTCCAAGAATCGATTTTGATCGAGATTCCATTTTTGAGTATATGTAATTCAGAATTGATTTCCTCAATTGAAGATGTCAATAGTTTTTGTGAACGGGCTTAAGAAAGTGGTCGGGTGAATGGGAATTTCTGAAACTTTACTGAAGCGCACTAATTTATTGACGCAAGTCTATCGCGCCAGACGCTGCAGTCTGTCAAATGGTGGGTAAAGTTTGCTTCATTTTCTCCCACTCTACTTATTTTTGGGGCTAAAAAATCGCTTTAGTCATGTTGTAGTTGTTGTGATATGAATGATTTTCATTTCAAGTCACTGGAAGCTGTTCAGAAAACTAAGGAAACAAGGACATAATAATTTTAAAGAGACCCTAAATCGCACGTAAATTCCGCCATTGATTGTGTTAAATGTTTGTTAGTTTTGGTGTGGAAGAAAATACAACAGCAGAAAAGTAGGGACATGTTCATTTGTTAACAAGTATTTTCACGTAATCATTTATTATTTAAAAAACTTTCTGAAGAAATATGGACAAAGAAACACTTTAAAAAATTCCTCATTCACTCCTCATCGTCTTACACTATGCATCTAAAGAAATAAGCACTGCAATCATATAATATCTCAAACTTTAATTTTCGTGGTCCTGAAGTGATTACAATTTTCTTCCAAAAAATACCGCCGTCATTTCACAGCTCACAGTTGTAGGAAGCTCAAACGTTGCCTGCGATACGACCCATCGGTGGTTCGTTTGAAGAAGTTTTAACAATCTTTCAAAATTAACGGTATTTAACGGACCCAGTGTTAATGTTTGGTATTTGTAAAATTTACAACAACTTTTGCATATAAATTTGAATAGAATATCAAACTCCAGTTTAACCCGTCGCAGTCTACGCGTTAAAGCTGGAACTGTACGTCCCTCAGGAGCATGTACCCGAAGCAGTCGCTGTCGCTGTTCAACAGCCACCCTCTGGTGGACGGCGCCGTCCCTCTCCTGCCTCTCCAGGTCGAGGTTGGATGCATGTCTTGCAGACCGGTCAAGCCCATCGATGACAAGCAGGTGCGTGCACCGTCAAAACTGGCGTGGGGGAGCTGGGTAGGCGAGACATAACCAAAATAAGAGGGTTAAGAGAAATAGGAATACATCATGGTTTGCAATGGCAAATTTCAGCATGAGCGGAGACAAATCGGGGGCTGTTTTGAGTTTCAAAATTGATTTTTTAGAGTAAATATTGAAGAGTAGTTTTAAATTGATGGTTCTACTGGTGTAGAACATTTTTAACCAATCGCTAACTTGACGAAAGACTAGGAGCGGTAAATCTCAAAATTTTTTTGATTGGATTAGAACGTGTGTGTTGATGAGCTGTGTTGATGAGATATTCAAATGAGAAAAACTAAGGAGAAAAATTGAATTTCTATAATTAATGTCTGGGAGCGTGTGATAGACTCCAGATAGCGGCAGGATTGTCACACATGTACGAGGCATACCGTCATGCTCCGACTTGCTGAACAATCTACCAGAGATTTAAAACTCAGAAAGTCCACGGATTTTGGTACGTAGATTTAATTTACTTCTCTATTGAACAACAAAATCTGATTTTCATCCAGGTTCGATTTACGAATAAATGTAGTTAATGACTAAATTTATTTTCTCTGACAAATGATTTTTTCCAGTGCATAAATTTCTAAAAATTTTGAATTTTATTTCGTTCCAGAAGGTTATGATATTTGATTACTCTTTCTCCACATGCTCATTGAAAAAGCTTACATTTTTATACGAACAAATACTAATCGACCCTGAAATTATCACAGGCTGATTTTTTTTTATTGCAACATTAAAGTAGATTCACATTTCCACGCGCAAAGGAAAATTTGGCTATGCACAACTCTTTACTGAAATTTGGGATTTCAATTTATGAAATAGATAAGCGGTGAAATAAAGCTGATTTAGAACTAGAGTGTGATGGATTTCCGAATACAATGTACATTTGTTAGGATATCAAAAATAACAACGTTTTGAGCATTTCTGAAAATAACTTTGTGACAAATCAATTTTTCGAAGAGTTAAGATTCGATGAGTTTAAGATTTATTTCCACTACATGAGGTTTAATGCGGTGTACATATGTTCACCACTTGAGTAATTGAAAAACTAATCAAAACATTTTTTGGGGGACAGAAACATCGGACAAGTATTAGTGACCAGCAAAACTAATGTAATTGAGCAGAATATAGAAATAATACAATCAAATTACTCTCTAATATCATTTCGCCTTTTTTTTTGTGACCGTAAAATGACGAAAAAAATGACAGTAACTTTTAACTTGACAATTAAATTTACGCAGAGTCCGATTCCACATTACATGAAATGCAAGAGTTTTACTATTAGCAGCATTGCAGGATGAGACATGAATTATTTTTGGGCTAATTTAGTGAATCCTGATATTAACCATACAATTTCAACACCATATAGTACCTAGAACATTTTCCGCAATTTTCTTCCATTTCAATAAAAATAAGAGAGCAAAAAACAACGATAAAAATTTCATTATACTGAGACCGTTTCGGGCTAATACCCGAAACGTATGTCTGTTTGTACATGTACGTTCATTTCTCCTTCAGTGATATATGTCAGATTCTTTTAGTGAGCTGATGATGGGTATCAGCCCGAAACATTCTCAGTGATTGAAAATGAAATTTTTGTCAGTGATTTTTGCTCTCCAATTTTTATTGATAGTGTACCTGATGCAGCAAACGTTAATTTTTTCCTAGAAGCAAAATTTTGTTTGGCTCATGAACCCTTTTTAGAGCTAATGAACTGTGAGTTAGAGTTTATAATCCGTCACTTAAATCCGTTGAAAGGAAGTTTATGAACGAGTATTCGAGGCAAAATTACTGAAAAAGAACGGCGAATTTTCTGAACTAAATAAAAAAATGAATTACTAATATATCTAAACTAAAAATAAGCTGAATTACTTTTTTCTAATGAATGTTGGATAACGGTTTTTGTAAAAAGCACTACATATATATGTATACGCTACAATTTACATGTCTCTTTAATGAAATATCAAAAGGTAGAAGTGCGCTCCACCTAGTTTAATTTCCATTTTGTTAACGCAGAAATTTTTCTAACACTAAATCTGATTAGCTTCTATGAGAATGAATACATTCAAAATTTCAAAAATTCAAAGTCATTTTCGCCAACATTGCGAAATTTTGACACTGACTTTAATAAATTTTTTGGTGTTTAATGTGACGTAATTTTTAGATGATGGACTTCTTGACTGCAAACGACAGTCGCCCGATTGTGCTTTTCAGCCTGGGATCCTTCCAGGAGCCCAACAGGTAATTTATTTTTAAAATATGTATAAAAATTGTTCATTTTACTTGGTTACAAATGTCTAAGAAATTTGAATACTCATTCTCCGCATACCCACAGCAAAAACTTACATTTTCTTCCGAACAGATGTCAATGAACCGTAAAATTTCGACGGGTTAATTTTGGAAAAAATGGCAACGTTGAAGCAGATATACATTTCCATTAACTGTCTCAGATTCCTCTCGCTTAACTCTTTCCTCTTGCTGGTGTGCCTGTAAAGTTTACGAGCACAGCTATTGCCTGCGATGAACTGTGATAGCAATGAGTTACCAAAGTTTTATAATTGAATTAGTGTACCTGTAAGTTTTCTGAGAACAGGTATTGCGCGTGATAAGTTGTGATGGGAATAGAAATTATCAAAGTATTTAGAGCTATTGCGTTGTGTTTAAAACTTTTCATTAGAAAATCTGAGCCATTCTTCCGTTAGTTTCATGAACGTCTAGTTTCCTCCAAGCTAAAGGGAGTCCCATTGGATCAATTCAGCTGGCATAATAACTTGTATTCAACACCCATTTAGAAACACTTGTATCTTGCTGTCTTTTGCATTTCCCGAAAAGCTAATAGCTTGAATGTACCGTACGTCTGGTGCAGGATACCTCAGGAGTACGTCGACACGCTGTTCGACGCCTTCGAGATGCTGCCGCAGTACAGGTTCTTGGCCAAGTTGCCAACTCGTGACCGCGTCTTGAAGCCTAACGTATTTACGTCCACGTGGGTACCTCAGCAGGACATCCTAGGTGAGAAATTAAAGAAAATATAAAAAACATAAAAACATGAAGAAAAAATGTAAAAAATTTGAAGAAAAAAATAAAATACATGAAGAGAAATTTGAAAAAATACAAAGAAAGTAAAAAAGAACCCTTTTTAATTATTAAAATTGGATCTGGTTGAGCTACACAGTAATATTGAACATGATAAATATTCAAAAATGTATTGTCTCACTCAAGGCTGGCTAATGATTAAATATATATAGGTGAGTGAGCGGTTAAATTTTAATCACACAAGTGAAATGCAAAACATTATTGAACGCACATTAACTTTGTTGTTTCTACGGAATATTTTGAAACATCAATTCATTCTTAAAAGCAATTTATTCTTTACCAATTTATTCTTTATCTTATTCTTACAAGCATAAAGTTTAAACATTTTTTCCATAATTCTTGTGAAGAATACAATCTTCCAGCTAGCATAAGAAAGCGAATTAACTCACCTATCGCATACTCGTAATCCACGATTTTCAAAAATTTTATTTGTAATTCGATTGGCTGTACTCCAGAACTTCTGAACTCCAAAAAAACGTCTACCCGTCGATATTATTGTCACAAAAATATCTCAGCCGAGGAGCAGAAAAGAGTACGTTTTGCGATATCAGCAACAGCCGTGTTGTAAACGAAGGTTGCAAACATAGCCCATCATCCACATCGGCCTACATAGAATAGAAGAGACATCTTTTTAGAGTTGCTGAACTGATTACCATACCCGCGGTCATTTTAATGTCATCATTATGAAAATAGCGTGACAGATAAGCGTAGTGGATCATTGATGGAGATCTCACGGGTTGTTCAGCAGGGGCCTCTGACACTACGCACTTTTGGAAGAGAGATAAGACGCGATATCTCGCGTGACCTCACCGAATAATGCATCCAAGTATAGATCTGTAGACGTACAGATATAGGCGGCTTCATACGCTCTAAAGAAGTGCTTACTGACGCTCACGACAACAAGAAAACTGACGCTTGTTATAAGATTACTTGTTATATTAGTTATAATATGTTATATTACTTGTTATATTAGTTATAATGTGCTATATTACTTGTTATATTAGTTATAATGTGCTATATTACTTGTTATATTAGTTATAATATGTTATATTACTTGTTATATTAGTTATAATGTTATATTACTTGTTATATTAGTTATAATGTGCTATATTACTTGTTATATTAGTTATAATATGTTATATTACTTGTTATATTTTACGCATAATATTATGTGTATTATTATTTTATTATATAATGTTATAAGATTACTCAGATCACGCGTTACAAATGCACGTATATCGATCAAAAATGATAATAATCTCTAGGAAAATAATAAAAATGAAGAATTTAGTTTAAAATTAATTAATTATCGTCTTATTCCATTGGAATTTCAGCAGAAAATAACATTATACACATGTGTATTTAATGAATCTACCAATCATCTTATAGTTAAATCATCTCCAATAAAATTAGCACGCGGCATTTTAGTAATGAAAGTACTTCTTGCTTGGACTTTTCATGCAACCAAAGGAAGATAGCGATTTTTCCTCCTGAATATTTTAGTGAAGACATGCTATCAGTGACTATTATTTACTCAGGTATCTCTAAGGACGAAACTCGGCAATTCTGTTGCATGGCAAGATTTTCAATACACTGACATTTGTCTTATCAAAGTATATAGATTACGCACTGCACGACAGCTGCAGACTGACGCACTTCTGAAGTACATAGACAAGTCTTCCGCAGCTGGGTGTTCCCACATCGCATCGGCCTATCAGAGGCTCTCTCGAGTCGCATCGCCGCTTCTGATTGGCTAATCTACTTGCAAATCGTATGATGTTCCAATAATCTGCGTCAGCACATTGTCTTGAGCGTTGCAGGTGCTGGCGAGGTTGGGGAAGCGTATGAGAATTATTATTATCACATAAAAAAAAACTGCGGCATTTATGTATGGGAAACAGCGAGGCGGCAGCAGGTGCGAAATCTACGAGTCATGTTTTTCTAATTTTTCTTAGTGAAATTTTTTTGATCGAATACAAAATTAATGAAACACATGGTTCTAAAACAGTTGTTTCAAACTTAACTGGCCGTGGGCCTTATGCGACTCCACTCTTTTTCACAACCCGTACCAGAATAAGGCCTTGCTCCTACAACCAGTAAATCAAGACTGAAACTTCGTGTGCGTTCATGCTGATTTCAGCAGGTACTCGAAAATTAGAAATTTGATTAGAATTTGGCGAATTAGAAATTTGATGCGAACTTGATGTCAGAATTAGAAATTTACTGAGTAGCCTGCCGCCGGTCGAGCCGAAGTATATACTGCATGTACTGTTAAGCTCTCGATCGTCGACGCTGGTTTTGCCTCCGTTACTTTAGCTCTTTTTTCTCTTGGCATCATATTTCGAGTTACTTCGTTAGCTGAAGTCTCGACTACATCACGGATACTTTAATGCTCCTGTTTTCATTTACCCAATGTTGAATTCAGCGAAGCAGTTAACCACTTTTATTTATGTCCTCATGGACAACATTATCAAGCTACAATCGCAACCTCCTGATCACGTGATGAGGGATTTGAGGTATCAGTGACGCTGCTGACGGTGCGATGCTCTGTGTCGTATCTCACTTCAGAATGTGGCCCGCATCTGAGCGGTGTCGGATAAACCCTTCCCAGGATATGCCGAATGATCGTTTTTCTTCATTTTTCTCAATATTAATAATAGTAATGATTATAATAATTCCTCGCGCACGCCATTTTGCATTCTCCAAGAAAAATATGCATCAGAGAGCAGAGCATGTTTTATGCTTAGAATTATTTACACTTTTGCCAATGATGCTCTCGACATTACTCCCTGATATCGCGTAGCCGAAGTTCATGTATAAATGCATGTGGAGGCTGTCAAAACTGTGTAGCATTAATATGTTTTTGTCTTAGTATTTTTGTTGTTCTATGTAATTATTACCACTATCAAACTTAGAGTAACTTGATCCTGGGAATGTATTTTCACATTTTCTTCTTAATCTACTGTAAAAACATTAACATAAGCTGTTACGATACTCATGTACCTTTACAAACAAAGGATTTCTATGTTAAGGCACTTCGAAAACCCCTCTTGATTTTGTATTAACTTCACTGGAATCAAACTGTTTTTCTTATGTTTTTCTAGACTTAAGGTCATTGAGTGTCTAGCTTTTCGGAAACATGTGCCATGACAGACTAGATTAGATAAATTAGTTTAAGTCTTCTTAACCGCAACAAAGGCGTTCCAAAGTAAGGAAAGAGGAAAGCATCGTTAAGTATGGAGTTCAGGGAACGGAGAATCTGTGCATAAGGCGCATAGAAACAGAAAGTTGAGAAAGAAGTTTAAGGAGTAAGGTAAAAGTTGTAGAAGTAGTAGGTGCTGAAAAACAGGACAGTAGTGAATCGAAAAAAGATGGTCCGTAACAATACAAAAATACCAATTCTATGTATAAAAACCCGTCTATCGTTTAGCTCGAGATCTCAAATATTCCCCCTGCGAGCTCTAATTCCAATAGAAACAATAGTTGTGACCCCCTAATTGGATGTGTGATGACAGCCTGGTGTGCAAGTGAGAATTTGCTTGCAGGGACCTCACATATTCCTCTAAGGAGTGCTAATTCCCAATACTTGTGTCTCATTGACTCTAATTCCCAATAGGTTTATCCCATTGACTAGAATTCCCATAGAAACAATCATTATTTCCTGTTGATGGGATGTGTGGTGACAGCCTTGAGTACAGGTGAGAATCTTTGTGCAGGGCTCCCCGACACCAGCCTCTTCATGAGTCACTGCGGCCGGCAGAGCATCAGCCAGGCCTTGTACCACGGAGTACCAATGCTCGGCCTACCCATCGCTTTCGACCAGCCTCGGCACTGCAAGAAGATGGAAGCCAAGCAGTACGCCATCGTGCTCCAGTGGGAAGCTCTCACTCCCACCTTCTTGGCCCACCATATTGAGCACATGATCTCGAACACTGAGTGAGTTCTTCATCTAATTCTGTTTGATTGTTGCCAATATAATTTCACGGGAAATTCAGGAGCTAGCCGAAGAAGAAATTTTATTTCTTGGTAGACATTATCGCGAAGTTTTAAAATTGTTTTTAAGCGATTCTATGGCCATAAGTCGCAAGAACATTTAGTCCCATACAGTAGAAGCCGGGATTTTTTTTTAGACGCTACTGCTGATCTATTGCCTAAAAGTCTGAATATTTATGGTAATTTTACTCAATTCTAAGGACAAAATACATTAGGTTATTTAATGAAGCATTTTTTATAGGCGAAATTGAACGAAAAATGCAATCCTGCAAACTGCTGTGCTACAGTTTTGAAAAGACGAAAACACTTACTGTAAAATTCTTTCGAGTGTGAACACCATATGTTTAAGCAAGTAAAATCCCTCGGCAGTAAAATAGCACCATCATTACTGACATGCTTTTTGTAGGACAATGCACAGAATTCGGTAATTACTTGTTTGTATTTACTGTGTTGTTTAACTGAAAAGTGCTCTCACTTTTAATTAAACAGATTTGTTTTTATCCATAGCAGCGCATAAAATATTAACCATGTTTTACATGAAAACCAAGAGTTTCGTGGATCTACAGAGTGAGGGATCTAGTCAAATAACGTTCCAAACCATTCAGTTGATTCCTTACAGGAGGTAGATGGGATGTTGTTGAATCATCTTAATCAGCTTGAGATAGACAGGCAAAAATTTGCAATAAGACACCCTAACTTGCTCGCCAATAACACAGTCTTTGATCGTTATCATGTGAAGCCAGCAGCTAACCGTGAACAAGTCAAGGTATGACCCAACATTTTGAGTCACAAATCAATTGCAAACGGCCTAATACTGTCATATATGATCCCTACGTTATAGATCGATTGTTACAAAAAAGCGTAAACTTTAGTGAATTTATTCTGTAAGTGTTAAATAGAAAGGTATTTGAAAAACCTCGTGGAAATAGGTACGAGTACTTTGAAAATGGCCTCATTTTGTTCTCTTCCACGATCAGATACAAGGACCGCGTGCTGCGGGTGTCACGCAGCCTCAAGGCTGAGAAAGAGACAGGTATGTTACACAGACGCAGGTTATCGGCTACCTGCGAGTATGATGTATCATCAAAATAAACCCAGTTATAAAGAAACAGCCACTCTGATATAGGTTTGCTAAAAATCCATGTGTTTTTACTGAGTTTTTGAGGAACAAGAACTGGGTGCATCCAATTTGTATACAAGTTCCAGGTAGTTGCATGGGTTCACTAGTCAATGAAACAGACATGCAGGGTTCGCATAGTTAAGCAGGAAAAAAGAGCGATAACAATTTTGCAAAACTGTCATTGAATTTATCCGAGAAACTCAAAGCCTAAGACAACTTTGAAAAAAAGCAACTGTAACTGGGCATAGGATGACTGATCGACTTGAGCTTTTGGTCCCATTTCAGTTGTAATTGCTATCTTTTATTTATGATATCCAAAAATCATTCCTTCGAGACATTGCTTTCACTGCAAATAGATAACTGAAAGTTCATTCAGCAGCCGTCAATTTTCTACAAGTTAACTAAAAAACTCCAAAGAATTTCAGAGGCGAAAAATTAAAATTTTCATTGTTTAAAAGAATTACTTTCAGTTTCACGAAAAAGACGGTGGCCAATCAGAGTATGGTGTCTATTTTTTTAGGGGACGGGTAGAATTTATTTTGTAGTGGAGGTACAACTTAATATGCCTGCAATAAATTGGAAAATAGCGATTTTCACAATATGTCATCTTCACATGCTCACGTCCACACGGAGGCAATTCAACGAACATGTGGAGAAAACCTGAAAAATCTGTAATTAGCTAACAACCATTTTTTCTGGATTTGGGAGAGAAAGAAATACTCATGAGGAAATAACTTTATTTTCATAACTGAGAGCCTCACATCTTTGTCAATGTTTATTTCTACAGGACTCTGTTTCTTAAATTTTATATTTGCAGTTGACTTCTTACTTTATTACTCTTTGCGTTCCTTCATCAGAGTTTGGACATTTTTTGAGGGCTTGATTAGATTTGAATTTTAAAAGAACACTAGAAATTTTCGACAAGGTTGGAGTTGAAGGAATGAAATGGACTTGAAAGTGAGTTGACATCGTCATCAATGAATCATTTCTTGAAACTTGTCAGACTCAGACACAATTTAATTCATACCTTTCGACACAATGCCGACAGAATAGTCTTAGTCAGTTTTTCTTGAGGGGACGGTCTACTTTACAATCCGAAAAATTAGGGATAATGGTAGGTTTTCGGTTTCTAAGCTCTTGTGCATCCAACGATACCACTGGCTCGTGTGTACGCACATCCGTGCGCCCCCAGACGGGGGGAGAGGGAGCGCATTGGTGCGACCTTGGCGCAGGCCAAGAGCAAAGTGACCTCTCTCTTCCCCCATTATTGGGCGTCATTTGTAAGCTTTTCTCTGAGGGAATGGCAAAGAGTTCATTCATGGAATAGCTCAAAATGCTTTCGTACTCACACGAAACACTTTGATAAATTATGATGATGTAACTGAGAGTTTGTCTTGAATCCGACTGCTCTGAGTTATCAGCTAATTAGCTTGTTGTGTAAACATCTAATCGCCTCCCGCAGTTTTGAAGGTTAAGGAATGGTAAATATATCACTCGAAAACGTTTAAAATGAGTAAAAAGCAATAATGTTGATTTCAAAAATATATTTGAAAATAAAAAAGAACTTTTAAAAAACGCGGTTCTGAAACTTGCGTTTATTGTTTTTGGTATGGATCCTTTCCCAGAGTTTTACAAGTACAAGAATGACTAAAATATCAATCAATAGAACTCAAATAGAGCTACCAAAAAATGGAGTTCATTTAATAAAAGTTTACTTCAAAAATCATCAAAAAAGAAAAAACAAATTTTAGAAAAATGACCGTCATGGAAACATGACTATTAGCATTTTCCTTTGAAGTGTATCTTCTCCCACTGTTTCAATGATACAGGAATGGCAAACAAATCAATCGATAATGGTTGAAACAATCTAAATATCCGTTTGAATCAATTTGAAAATTTTTAATTCTTATTGAAAATTATCAGCAATATAATTAAAAATTGAAAAAGTGGTGGGTGTGTGTGGGGAAAATTTTTTTTAACATTCAAAAAACTAGGTTATCGAAAAACGGTTCAAAAGAATCTCTAAACAAGACAATTACTTATCTAGTACACATTATGCCAGTGATGTAACTTACAAATTGTAGCTAAAGATTTATTTTCCACGACATCCCATCTCAAATTAAAAAATCTTATTTCAGATAAATTTGCGAAAAAAAACAAGTTCAAAATCAAAACCCAAATCATTTATTCTTTTTTTCAGTAGACTGTCCACATAAACAGCGTTTTCCAGTTCTCTAAACATTTTTAGTGAAAAATCAAAGAATTTATGACATTTTTATTTCGTGAAATTTTTCGTGAAAAATGTATGGGTACGATATTTTTTCACTTTTTTCATTCAATGTTTCAAAAATCACTGAAACTTTTTGGTAACTCCAATACTCGAATGTACATCAGGAAAAATTAATTATTTGGCCAGAAATACTTATAAAATCTCATAAACGTCTTAAAAAAGATTCTCTCAAGAAAATAAAATATATTTCGGGTTTTAAAAAGGCGAATCAAGCTGAGAACATCTGTAAACAGCGCTTACCAGTTTTCTAAATGTTTCTAGAGAGAAATCAGTGTTTTCTTACATTTTTATTTCATGAAATTTTTCGTAAAAAAACGATAAATCTTTCGAATTTTTTTCACTTTTTCATTCAATATTTAAAAAATTAATGAAATTTTTTGAAACCTTCAATATTTATTTGTACATCACGAAAAACTACATATTTGACCAGAAATTCTTACAAACATCACTTAAATCCCAATACCTTTACGATATTTTTGAACTTTAAAAACTCGTTTTCCTATTCCCAAGACAATCCTACTGTGAAATCAGAGAATTTCAAACATCTTTATTTCCCAAAATTTTTGGAAAAAAACGTAAGCGTCGCGCTGATATCCCTTACGATATTTTTCAACTTTTCCGGTCAATGTTTCCAACATCAATGAAACTCTTTGACAACTTCCGTATTCAGTTGCACATCAGGAAAATCTACTTATTTGACCAGAAGTTCTTATAAACATCTCATAAATCCGTCTACCCATTCGATATTTGTTGACTTTTTCAGTGAACGCTTCCAAAATCAATAAAACTCTTTGACAACTTCTGTATTCAGTTGTACATCAGGAAAAACTACTTATTTGACCAAAAATTCTTCAAAAAATCTCATAAATCGCTTATGAAAACTTGGTCGAAATTTGCAAGTTTAATTTCGAGTGTTTCCTAGGGCGAATCGCGCTGAAAATCACTTTATAAACTCGTTTTCCTATTCCCACGACAGTGAAACTTTTTGACAACTTCAATACTCGGTTGTACGTCAGGAAAAATTGCTTATTTGGCCAGAAATTCTCCTAAATATTTCTTAAACGTCTTTTGAAAATTTTTTTTAGGAAAAGGCAAGTTGAATTTCGGGTTTTCCTAGAGCGCATCAAGCTGAGAATATCTTTAAGTCAAGTAAAATTGCTGTTAACTTCAATTTCTAGATATTTTTCATGAGGAAGAATAAAAAATGAAATACCATTCAATTCCAAAATCGTAATTATTTAAATTGAAGAATGGTTTTTGTGCTTTTAAATTTAGGGTAATATTTTTTATTCTTCAATTTAAATCAAAACTGTCATGTTTTTCATGCCTACTATAATTAAGGATACTGCTTATGTATGAATTATTCTACGGATGTCTAGTGTTTCTGTATTAGCTGTAAGAATAACGTTGGAGGTACGGTTTTACAATGGGGAAATATTCTTGTGTTGACTCCGCTCGTCACAGTATGACTTGAATAGCCCACAGTTATCAACATCTCTAATATACAAACACAATCCTAGTTTCTTCGTACCATTTATACCCTGTTGCCTACCCAGTGCTCCATGGGAGGGCAAAGTAATTTATATAAATAACTTTATTTTGCAATGAAAGATTTAAATTAAATGAAAAATGTTACCTATGATAATTTTGTTACTTTTAAACAATTTAAACATATTATTTAATGCAAGCGATACAGAAGTGCGTAGAGTGTTTCTTAAGTCTAGTCCAATGTTCAAATTTGAGTATAGCTACCTGTGGGCCCGAATAACTTCGATGATTTCCTTCAGGAGGATACAGCTATTGTATCTATGGGAATTAGCACTCCCAGGAGGAAAATGTGTGATGGCCCGAGCTAAGAGTTAGGTCGGCCTTCTTTTTGTTGAAATAAAATGTTTTTGTTAAGAACCACCATTTTGGGGTTCACTGCAGTCTTTTTTCAGCTCCTGTTACTTTCTTCTTCAACTTTAATCTTGTTTCATGAACTTCTTTCTCAACTTGCTGTTTCTATGCCACTTCTTCATAGATTCCACGTTCCTTTATCTCTATACTAAATGGTGCCTTCCTCCTTCCTCTTTTCGAAACGCTCTTATTTTTAGTGGTTGGGGAGGCTCAAACCAACATATAATCTAATCTAGTTCAGCGACGTCTAGGGCCCCCTACCACCATTTCTCGAGCCCGGTTGAATTGGGGGGAGCCCTCTATAAGGTACTCCGAGAAACTGACATATTCTATGTAATTTAATCTCTCATGAGTTGTTATTGATAAAGGCGATTTTGATTAATAGATGATTTCTTTAACAATTTTAGTTTGAATTGTGCTGGAAATGTAATATGCTTCTGCGACTCATTGTGCGGATCACTTGTTAGTGGTAACGGTGGTTAAACAATTACAATAATAATAATAATAATGGTAATAATAATAATAATAATAATAACACCATTTCTAAAGGATCTTCTTTTCCCAGGTCGTGACCGCGCAGTGCGCTACATAGAGTACGCCGCAGAACACGGCACGGACCTGCTGCAGTACTCTGGCATGCACATCAGCCTCTGGCAGTACTTGCTGCTCGACGTCATCGCCATCATCGTGGCGGTGCTCGCAGTCGTCACTGCAGTCCTTTACCTCATCGTTCGCAGCGTCTGTAGAGCCATCTGGGGCAAACTTAAAGTTGACTAACTCTCTTTGTACCTCACGGAATGATACGCAGTGGCTGATTTCAGAGGCCGTGATGGCACAGTTCAATGTGCGTGACTCATGTTAAGCCATGCTTGAAAGTGTATGTATATTTCTGTACTTTTGGGTGTTATTAGCACCTAATTTTTAGGATAATGACCTATTATGCTGGAAAATCGTGTTATCTTGTGATTTACGCATCGAAATATCGGATATAAATTCGCTTTTCAAACGGGTAGCTCACGTTTAACGAAATCGTTAAAAAACTTTCCATTCAAGATACAAAAAATTCCGCGAGGAGAAAATATATAGTATTACCTTGCTCATATTTGATAAATGTAAAAACGTGCTTGGAGCTTCAGAGCTCCTAGTGGGCAACATGTCGAGTCAAGTGCTAGACACACCCTCACAAGCTACTCGCGACGCATGGAGATTTTAACACAAATTTCTATTAAAATTCACCACTCCCGCACTGCTGGCATGAGAGGTGAGGCAACAGTCGGCAGGGGCTGACTGTAGGGCCCTGGATTTGATGTTGTTGCTGTTACCACAGCTAGTGCTGTTAGTGCTGCTATTGCTGTTACCACTGCTAGTGCTGTTAGTGCAGGTCATATTGTTGCTACTGTGTTGTACATCAGGTGCTGTTGTGGTGCATTTGCTGCTATCGCTACATTTGCGGTTATTGTTACAGTTGCTGCTATTGCTACAGCAGCTGTTATTGTTAGTTGCTACTATTGCTACAGTTGCTCTTCGACACCTGGAGAGCGCTTCACGGCCTACTGTGAGGTAGGCCGTGATTTTGCTGGCGTTTTGCTCTGCATTTGTGCAAAGTGGAATGCTGAGGTGATTTCGTTACCTGAGCGCCATCACCCGACTTGTGATGGATATAAAATACCTTACATTGAAGTTAAGAAAACGAAGTACAGGATTACGGCGGATTTTAATGCAGCTCTTACAGGAAAAATGACCTGAGTACTTAATTAATAGTGTTTAAAATATATGAATAAAATCTACCACTGATCTATGCAGAAATTTTAAGCTTCGACGTGCCGAAAGCCTGCAGTTTTTGTAAATTCCTTACCAACACTTGTACAACACTTTGTACAATTGGTGTAATAATTACATGAAATTAGTCGTGCGCCCATCAATATTTGCAAATTTTAGTAATATCTTACCATTGGCAAAATGATGTGATTCCAGGCTGTTCAATTTGTTGAGTACTTAAAATTATGAATTTTACATGTAAATTTTATTATTTATAATTTTAATGAAATAATTTTAAGTACTTGCACAGTACAATATCGTTACATGAAAATGAACTTAATAAAGATCGACCGAGACGTGCTCCACATGCCTCGTCGTGTTGCTGATCCCTCAAGTCTAGTCACAACTTTATTGCACCGAGAAACCTGTTTGTGGGAGGAGAACTATAAATTCGAGACACTGAAGATGACATTTTCTGAAAATATGAAAAAATATTCGACGTACCATATGTGAGGTTTTCTTCCCCACGAACAATGTGATGTTTGTGTTGTACACAAACCCTGTGCGTAAATCCTGTGTTGTATACAAACACTGTGTTGTACACAAACACTGTGCAGTACAAAAACACTGTGCAGTACACAAACACTGTGCAGTACACAAACACTGTGCAGTACACAAACACTGTGCAGTA
>JACJUY010001500.1:61943-111538 GCA_014220935.1 Platorchestia sp. MABIK | reverse complement strand
TGATCCTGATCAGTATCAGCGATACACACAAGTCTTACCCAGCAATAATGAGCCAGTGGTGATCCTGGTCAGTATCAGCGGTTCACACAAGTCTTACCCAGCAATAATGAGCCAGTGGTGATCCTGGTCAGTATCAGCGATACACACAAGTCTTACCCAGCAATAATGAGCCAGTGGTGATCCTGGTCAGTATCGGTTGCTAGTTTCATGCACGCAACAGCACCGCTCCGGTGGTCGTTGTCTCGGGAGCCTTCATTGAGGAGTACTAGATCCAGAGGATGTTGAGGAAGGGATTGCTGCCACGAGACATACCTGACCCAAAAAGCTGATATTAGTAAAGATTAGATTAGATGTTAGTTTAAGCCCCCATAACCGCTAAAAAAGACTTTCGAAGAGAGGAAGGAGGAAGGTACCATTTAGTATGGAGTTAAGGGAACGCGGAATTTATTCAGAAGGGAACATAGAAACAGTAAGCTGAGAAAGAAGTTTATGAAACAAGATGAAAGTTTAAGAAGAAAGTAGTAGGTGCTGAAAAACAGGACACCTTAGTACGAGTGCATCAGTATTCTTCTCCTCCCTCAGTAGTTTCCAGATTACGTCGATCCGAACTTTTTAAATCAGCTGAGATACAATTAAATGAATTCTCTGTTATCTACTGTATTAAGCAATTTTTTATTTTCATTTTTATGCTCTTTCATTTGTACGCATCGCGCTGGCAGGCTTGTGGTGAAACTAACCATTAAAAACAACCACTACATCTCGCAGTTAAAATGTTAGAATAAATTCACATTTCTCATTGGTTTCTTTTCCTCCATCTACAAAACCTCAACCAAATATTAATATTTGGATTTTGTCGTTACCAAAAAACATAATAATAATAATAATCAATTCAGTTAAGGACAACCTCGGTCAGAGACTATACAAATACATTTGTATATATACTTCAATTTCTTTTATTTTGTGCTGTATTTCTATGATGTTAGAATTATTACAGAGGTTGTATGATATTAGGTGCTATATTTCTGCGACGTTGGTAGAATTATTATAGAGACTATTAAACTAGGTTTTCTTGCTGTAATTCTACGACGTTGATAGAACTGTTTATGAAATTCTTTATTAGATGTTACTTGTCATAGTGTAGATCGTTGACGACGACCACAACTCGAGCGGGGAGTGGGTCGAGCTGGGAGAGGTGGGCGACCCAGCGGGTGAGGAGCGGCACACCACCCACCGGCAGGAGGGGCTTAGGTGTGCCCCGCAGGTGTCGGTGAGTCGAGTTGGCGGGTGAGCTCAGGTCTCGCTCCAAGCTGAGTCAAGCATCGTGTTTAATTTTAAAAATTGTTACTCTAAACTTTCTGAATAAACCGGACATTTAATTAACGTAAAGTTTAGCTCACGTGTAATAAAATATGGATACGAAACATTTTTCCATATTAAAAAAGCTAAAGTTTCTAAAGGAACTAAAGAATAAGAAACTAAAGTTTCGTTTCACGCTTCGTATTACGCGGAAGCTCATTTCAAAGGAAGAGAAAAAGCGATCGTCAGTTTTTGAGGAGAAAGAGTAAGAAACTTGAATTTCGTTTCGCACTTCATTTAACGAGGGAAGTTCATTTCACAAGAAGAGAATGAGTGATCGTCAGTTTGTGAGAAGGCAGAGCAGAAGTGACATCATAGTAGAAGAAACAAGCTAGTGTCAAACCAGTCTTTTTTTCGTCGACCGTGAGGCAATGCTAACGTCATGGCAACGAACCAATAGCAGCGCTTATATCGCATCTGGCAACACTGCTAGCCCCAAATCTGGCACCACTATTGGCCTAACGACATGTCGCAATGGTGACGTCATAAAGTTTGTTTGAAATAAAGCGTTTCTATTGGCTAGCCGAACAAGAGGAGGTGTATTTTCCCCCATAGAAACAACTCTACCTTGTTTCCTCTACCGCGAGTGACAAGCACTCACCGAGTGCCGTATCCAGCAGCGAGTACGGCCACCTTCATGGCGGCGTGACGTAGTGTTGCTGGACGCGTCCTGCAGGAATTAGCTGGTGTTCCGGGTGGCGAAGTTGAATGCCGTCAAAATTTAAACCATCAAATTATAATTAAAATTCTGGATAATTAAAATAAAATTTACCTCTGTTGAATGTAAGGAGAATTGCCTTATTAATTAGACAGTGCCTGGACGCCACAATACGAAACTGAAATTTGAGTTCGAATTTTTCCCTCGTCACATCTCCATAGCCCTATCAATAAATACGGATACCTCAATACTTGATTTATCATTATACCTTAGCTACCCCAGGTTACCCTAACAATAGCTAAGGTAATTTAACAGAATCCCCCTTAGGATGCCAGCCCCTATAGCATACGATAGACATATTTATCTAACCTAAACCTATCGACTAATAAACTGAACGTATCATTCTCCCAACACGTCCAAGTCTCAAAATACGAAGAGGCCCATGGTGAACTGCATGGGCATCGCATCTTTATAAACGCGGGAGCAACTTGTTGCTGTGTAGTTGCTGGAGAGTAATAGAAAAAAACACCTCGATATTGCAATTTGCAGAAAAAGTGTTAACGGGAAATTGGGTGGAACATGGCAGGTACAAAATAAAGTGAATAATGCTAAAATACAGTATCATATCCTAACTAGTGCTTCGATTGGATGAAGAGTGTACAAACTTCTCGTATGTAGTCGTACGAGTTATGCTGAACCACAGCTCGTAGTGCTCTAAGTGCTTAAAGCGAAGAGTTACTCGTTTTTTCAGGTGACAATCAACTGAGCAAATGCTTGCCTCCAGGAGGAGTGACTGAAAATACAGCAGATTATCATTACATACAGAAACGTGAGCATTATTATTGATAGCAGTTTCAAAACGTTCATTACGAGCATGCAGCAGATCATGCAACCTCGAAAAATACATTTTGAAATTAGGAACTTGATCCTGTACAAAATGGAGGAAAGACATCAGCGCTTTCGTTTAAGGATTATCATTCCAGATTCTTTCATTTGCACTTAGACTCACGAGAAAATGTGTATCCATTCTGAAAGGATATGACTCTGCAGATGATCGTGAAAACCTATACCAAATCACTTGAGACTTGAGACGCAAGTTTACTCAGAGCCAAATAAATTAATCAAAGAGGTAACATCATTAATCAAAGAGGTAACATCATTGATCAAAGAGGTAATATAATTAATTAAAGAGGTAACAACTATTGCAACTCACGATTATTTTATACTTAGCCGATTTATCCGTTGCAACTTCTACTGATAAGAGCGGCTTGGACATCGACTGCAGGGTCGGACGCCAAGCAACCAGCACCTCACGACGTGCGACCTCCACGTGAGTGCACACACCGATCACACACGTCAGGTCTCAAACTTATCAAGCATCAGCAAAGCGATAGTCAGCCTGTTATCAGCTGAGAGTTACTCACTCGTTCAGCAGCAGCAGTGCGACCAGTCAGCTGCTTCTCTCTCTAAAATAAATCTCTCAAGTATTAGCGATCCCTTGCGATTCTCTATTGCAGTCAACAGAACAGAGATTCTACAGTGTTTCCGCCAATTTGTTTAGATTGATGCCCGTTGAATAAGAGCAAACGTTCGATAAAACCATCATCTTAGACTAATACTGTGAAGAATATGAGTTTTAATAAATGAGGTAGAACAGCAGTAGCCAACTGTCGCCCAAGTGATATTTGTTTTTCTACTCCTTGAAATAAGTGATTAGATTTGTTCTGAGTTTCTGTTTGGGCGAACGATTATAAAATTATTGAACGCACAATGCAAAATCGGCGCAACTAATGTTTAGCGGTGCCAGGCGGCGTGAAAAAAAAGAGACTGACAGCAAGAATGGAACAGCGAAGCTGAACTTTAACCATGGAAACCATCACTGCAAAAATTGTTGTGGTCGGCTCCCCAGGTAAGAAAATTATTCTGCATTGTAGTATTGGGGATCAAAACATTTGCATTAAATGGACATGACCATCGTCGAAACATTCATTACAACGAAGGGAACTCATTTTTGTTTTGCTTTGGTGTTGATCATTTTTTTTCGACATTTTTCATGGGTATTACGATACAAAAGTGTAATTATCAATTAATGATGTTAATGTTATGATATTTTAAAAACCAATGTCCAATATTTCCCGTTTGAACTTAATTGGAAATAAACTGGTTTTCTTTCTTTCTCATGAGAAATTTGAAAGCAACTATTGTTAGTGCAGGGGGCTGCCAGGAGAGTCAAAATGAGCTCTGCGACTATCAGAGATGGCATTGAGCATCCATTATAGTGGAGTAGAGTTCATGGTATTATTTCATGGTTGCTGGCATTTATTCTGAATTACGTATAAGCAGAAACTACGAGGACATGATTCTCTAATTTTGTCACCTCTCATGAAGACAAAATTAACGAATCATATAATTTGAATCAATCCAACATGTATTAGTCATGAACCATATATAGAGTGATAACTAGAAAGTAGATGGTTCTATTTATTTTAAATTTACGCCTCAAGCATCAAGTGATTTTGCTCAGCTAAATAGATGCTGATTTTCTTAGTAACTTCAAACTTGGAAAAATAGTCGCAACGAACAATAACAAACAGCGTCAAAAAGATAAATGTCATCACGACGTTGAGAGACGATTTATTCCGGTTTCTCATTATCAAGAGTTAACCGCATTCTGTTCAGCGAAAGAGAAAAAAGAAAAAAAAAGAAAAAAGGAAACAAGGGCTGCACAAGAGCATTAGATAAGGGCAAAGGTGTTCGGAGAAAATAGCATAAAATTCATTTATTGAAAATACTAGCAATATAAATGAGCCCTTTTAACTTAACGGGCAATTTGATTTGCAGTCTGTTAGCATTTCACCTTATCGTTATCAGCTTATCATTTTGGTAAAACCTTGTTCAGTTCACAGCGGCTGTAAATCTTGCCGCTATAGAACATTAATCTGGTGAATGAAGCTGCTCCGATGTGCTGCCAAGGTGGGGCTTGTAAAATCTGTACAAAAGTTACAACACTGACGTACGATATCTTCCTGAATTTTGCCCTAAGCTAACGAAGAAACTAGGCCCCAGGTTTCAAAGACATAACACCCTAAGGCGTAAATTCGCACCCTTTGTGTCAACATCGCAGCCTCTGTGTCAACTCTATGTCAAGGTGAGTTCGCAGCCTCTGTGTCAACTCTATGTCAAGGTGAGTTCGCAGCCTCTGTGTCAACTCTAGGGCAACGTAAGTTCGCAGCCTCTGTGTCAACTCTATGTCAAGGTAAGTTCGCAGCCTCTGCGTCAACTCTATGTCAAGGTAAGTTCGCAGCCTCTGTGTCAACTCTATGTCAAGGTAAGTTCGCAGCCTCTGTGTCAACTCTATGTCAAGGTAAGTTCGCAGCCTCTGTGTCAACTCTATGTCAAGGTAAGTTTGCAGCCTCTGTGTCAACTCTATGTCAAGGTAAGTTCGCAGCCTCTGTGTCAACGGAGTCCGAGTCGAGCAGGAGCCGAACAAATAGCTATCTCAGGCCTGCTTGAAGTTTCTCGTCTATTTTGACAGTTGATATTTTGGTTTGCATGTTCCTCGAAGGAAGAGGCTACTTTCATGCTGATAAAAGTCGCTCATAAATATACGAAATGTAGTGACGAGCTATTGTGTAGGTCTCATTTTTGGTGCAAGTGTCTGGTGACAATGTCAACAAAAGTTGCTCTAAGTAATTTCTTCACCGGCTTCACTTGACGGTATTAGTGCATTGGTTAAAGTAGAGTTCCGTTTCACTGGACAATAAGAATTTTATCGCGTTTCTCCCAACCGCTTACGTTGGAATGAGGCCAATTCTGTGCTGGATTAATTCGAGCAGCTCTGCAAGTATTCCACTTCAGCGTCTCGGCGGGATCATACCTTACTAAAGCTGTCAAAAAGACATCTAGAAGGCCAAAAAATCACCTAAGAAAGTAGGAAACAAATAAATTAATACGCCTTGTTAATAAAATGAGTTACATGTTACGCCTCTTAAAAGACACTAGAAAGCGGAAGATGGAAGGTTAGACCTCACAGCTAGACCTGCAGCAAGAAATTCTTGTTGGGTTGCTGTCTCAGCATTTTGGGTCACTTTTACCAATTGCTTTTTCCTTGAAATTTTTCCATTAAAGGAAATACCGGAACATCTATCCAACCATTCTATACCTTGTGGAGGTATTGCTCATCTAAAACTCAATAAAAGCGTTCTGAAATTGATTTTACAACTAGTAGTTGATCCAACGAGATGATCTACTTTTGATAAAAAAAATGATTTCGTAGGATTTTCTTAGCGTTTGTTCACACAAATAAATGCACAATCATACTTACTCTGAATCATTTATTGCTTCTTTATTTTTGAGTTTACAGCATTTTAATTTGTTCAAAATATATCGGATGAAGCCTTCCTAGTCGTGAGTACAATGGGCATTTTCCTAGTGTATTCAACACCTAAAAAAATCTTACGCATTGTTTCCGACTGATTCATTGTGAGGTGAATAGTTCCGGCATTGAGTGATTAGAGGGAATTTTGCCCCGCAAGAAATGAAATGACGCTAAAGCGGAAACCAATCCTAGTACCTATGACTACGTGATATTGAGAGGCGTTATTTTCTTGATGTTTCAGGTTGTAACAGAAGTTCTGTTACAACCTGATACATTTTTGAGAACAGATACCTACAGATACACCACGTGCTTGCGTGGCTTCCTGTTTGATCAAAACAGGAGCACGCACGCCTTAGGAGCTGGTGCCGCGACAAATTAAATACTTGTGCACACTTGAAGGTAAATCTAGCTACGCAGGACCTTTACCTTGGGACATGTTTAAAACCATTTTACTGTAACACACATTGTGCATGAACTTTATAGGGGAAAAAAATATTTCTTCATTATTCCCCACCTCCTTGCAACTTTTGGCTCAGGTGTGGGGAAGACTTCGCTAGTTACGCGCTACAGCGACAACACCTTCACGAAGCACACTTCCGCCACCGTCGGTGCCGCCTACAGCAACGTGAGCACCGTCGCACACGGCTACAAGGTCAACATGCAGGTACGTGTGGGTATGGGGCCTGTGGTGCTGTGGTCACCGTGGCCGAGTGGTTAAGAGCGCACCCTTCACGAGAAGGTGTCGGCGGTTCGAATCCCGGCAGTGCCGCCCGGTGATTTCTCCCTGTTGGGGAAAGGGAGAACTCAGCAACAATTCCCCACTCTACCCAGGTGTCGGAAATGGGAACCGGCTTGACCGGGGGTAACCGTCATGGCGTCCTGGTGTTAGTTATAAGGCATTTGAAAAACCAATGTACTAGATGATATGTATCAGGCTTGATTGAAATAAAGCATCCTTTTATACACAAGTCTGCAGTGCTGCTCACGCATGCCCCGTCAAGTGTGGCTTCAATGGTCAACTTCGTCCATTTTCCTGTTTCCCTCTCAATCTTTAGTGAAAAAATTTACATGGGTATTATGGTACCCGTGAATGTTTACCCACAATAGATTTAAATTTAAAATTTTAAAAACAGCAATAATTTTTGTATCAACTATGTTTTTTTAATAAACTAACTGTTTTTAATGATGCATGGCCTTCATTTTAGAAGGGTAGCTGTTATGAAAGAGATGCATTTTGTACTTATGTGAGAGAATATTTAATAATTTTACCTTTGAGATCTATTTGTTCGTTGCATAAATGCGATTAAGGTTTGTGGTTTAAGAGTCTACAGCGATGTTATTGAATCTTACAACGCGGAGTCGAATTTCCTCACATGGACGGCAATTCGGCAACACCTATTCTATTTCCTCAAAAAGGAGGCCTACCAAGCTTGAAGCACGGGACCTCACATCTTCCCCTTTGGGAGCGCCAATTCCGACAGATACAAAAGCTGCATCCCTTTGAGGGGCGGGCAAAACGCAACCGATCGTATATAAAATAATGAGAGGAGACAATCGAAGTCGCTGAACTTATTCGGGCCCACAGGTAGCCATACTCAAATTTGATCATTGTATTAGACCTAAGTAATAATGTACTTCTGTATCGCTTGTGGTAAATAAACTGTTTAAAAACCGGAGGTGTGGGACACAGCGGGACAAGAGCGCTACAGAGCCCTGGCCCCACTCTACTACCGCAACGCCAACGCCGCACTCCTCGTCTTTGACATCACCGACATGGACTCCTTCGTTGAGGCCCAACACTGGGCTGACGGTGAGAGACCAGCGGCAGTGGTACCGAAACTCAACATGTTGCTTGTGGTACGACCCATCGGTGGGTCGTGCTTAAGTTCATCCTGCTACGATACGACCCACCGGTGGGTCGTGCTTAAGTTCATCCTGCTACGATACGACCCATCGGTGGGTCGTGCTTAAGTTCATCCTGCTACGATACGATCCATCGGTGGGTCGTGCTTAAGTTCATCCTGCTACGATACGACCCATCGGTGGGTCGTTTGAAAATTTTAAACATTCGTTTAAAATTGTTGGAATTCAATAGACTCACTTCATGTTTGGTTTTATAAAATTGCTCAGAACTTTTGACCTTACATTTGAGTTGAATACTGAACTTCAGTTTAACTCATCGCAGTCAACGTGTTAAGTGAAGGCACCGAGTGTGTGTGTAGTTATTCCTTGAAAATTGAGCTACAATCATTGGGGAATTAGAGAATCTATTATGATCATCCTTTCCCAGTTGGAATTTAGCGTAATACGAAAATTTGTGCAAATTATCCTCATGAACATAAGCCAACTCCTGCATCGTTTAAAAATGCTCAAATAGAGGAATTATATTACATTAGGTCTGCGTTCCATATTAACATCATACTGTGCAAACAACCCGATTTATTAGATTAGAGTGTTAGTTAGTTCTACAAAGACGATTCAGAGAGACGAAGGAGGAAGGCGCCATTTAGTGTGGAGTTAAGGGAACGCGGAATCTATACAGAAAGGGCACAGAAACAGTAAGTTGAGAAAGAAGTTCATGAAACAAGGTCAAAGTTGAAGAAGAAAGTAGTAGGGGCTGAAAAACAGTACAGCAGTGAACCGAAAAAAAGATGGTCCTTAACATGACAAAACACATTTCATTTCAACAAAAAGAAGGCCTACCTAACTTTCAGCTCGGGCTCTCACATTTCCCCCTGGGAGTGCCAATTCCCATTGATACAATAGTTGTCTCCCTCTGAGGGGGCCCGACTTTTTGAGTTGCCGGTCGAGCCCAACAAGAAGATAACGTAAAAAATCTCGATAATTACTGCAGAAAATATGGAAGTTGCCGAAGTTTCAAAAAGAAAGAACGCTAACTCAATTGGGCACTCCCGCACCACAACCGCCCACTGTTGAAGCCAACATGGCGTTAGCGTCTCAGGCTTTGTTATTATATGTTATTTATAAAATCTATCATTCTGAATTTTTTAAGTAGCAGCTCAGAAAATTAATATTTAAACAACTGTTTCTGTATAGGAATTGCGTCGTTTAAGTGCTCCCACAAGTCTTTTATTTTTTGCTTTTTTTGAGGACGTCCTTGTTTTGGGATTTTGTGCATGATGTTAAAATTTGTATCGTTAGTTTTCAATCAGCCAGAGTATACACAAGTAAGCAGACACCAATATTAAGCATGGGAGTCTCTCCTAACTAACAAAAACCACTCATCTGGACGATGAAGGAACATTTATCTTTTTCTATAGAGCACTACACAAAAAATTCACCAGACCTTCAAACACAACAGCCAGTCCTGCGCTGCGGCAAAGCAGCATTAAGCCAAAATACACTATTTACTTTTGGTTCCTATCCCTAATAGAAATTTCCTAGGCAAGAAACTTGGTGGACGATAAATAACTATAACCTTGAGATCGTTCTGTAACTGTAACCTTGAGATCGTTCTGTAACTGTAACCTTGAGATCGTTCTGTAACTGTAACCTTGAGATCGTTCTGTAACTGTAACCTTGAGATCGTTCTGTAACTGTAACCTTGAGATCGTTCTGTAACTTTAACCTTGAGATCGTTCCAGTAGTCAATTGTCCCGCAGCCGAAGAACCAAGCTCACCTCAACGTTGATTTAGCCTTTTCTGTCGTAGAACTGCACAGAAACGCGATGGACCAGCTGGTGACGGTGGTGCTGGGCAATAAAGTGGACCTGGTGGAGCAGAACTCGCAAGACGGGCCTCGCGTTTCGAGTCCAAGACGCGTCTCCAGGGCAGTCGCTCTCGAGTTCGCTGAGAGGGTCGGAGGTGTTTACTTCGAAGCATCTGCACTCACAAATGACGGTATAGAATTAGTGAAGAATGCATCCATTATGTAGATGGACAGTAATTTGTTGTGTTTACTGTAATGCTTTCATTCTAGATCAACTTTTTAACTTCAACACATATAGCCACCTAGGTAAAGAAATTGATGTCATTTTGACATAGTTTTTGGCGTCAAACACAAAAAATATAAGTTTGAGCGTAGAATAAACCCTTGATGATCACTCTGTGTTGGATTTAGAATAAAAAGGCTAATATGACCAGAAATGCAAAAATTATCAAAAGAAATACACTTGGGGCTCATCTAATTAGGATGCTTTACCCTCCTATCATCAAAAGATTAAATAAAAATATGTATAAGCATTCTTATACTTCATCATCGCTATTGCTGAGTGAAAGGTAATCGAACTCGTAAAATTCAGCAGTCTTCATGAGAAGTTTCAATTCAAGACCATAGAAGAAGTAGATTTTATAGAAGAAGTTTTAATTCACGATGCCCTCGATGACGCAATGACGATCTCACCTTAACACCCGTGGTGCTGAGCAGGAGTCGAGGCTGCCTTCAACCACGTCGCTCTCATCCTCGCCAAGCGGGCGTCCGAAGCGACGAAAAAAAACGTAAGATATTAATTTGCATCACTAATTTTCTGTTTTGTTTATAAGGTACGTAATGCATGAAATCGAATTTTGCAATCGTAATGAACATTCATCCTTAAAGTAACTGAATTTGACGGCCTTTTAACTTGTTTTCTGAAGTAGCTGTTTTTTAGAATGTTCTGCTGAGCTTAAAACATATATTGCTCATAAAAAACTAAAGTACTCAGAACTATAGACTAATGTGTATTCAGATAAATAGGAAAATCTAGTAAGCAGACGTAACAGCTGTAAAAATATTTTTGCGCTTCCTACACAAGGAATCATTTCTACAATTCTCATGCGCCATTTGAGATTGCCTTATTTCTTTCCCATTTCATTGTTGGAGAAATTATCGAGTGGTCTTTCATCAGGGAGACTACAGACAGCTCGCGCAGAGGGTCACTTTGAAAGAACAGCCGACACCAACAAAGCGCTGCTGCTGAGCTGCATAGAGCTGGTGTTGGAACAACTATACAGAGAGCGCTAAGCGAGAAAATTACCATCGCGACCGATGTAAAGGTGAAGTAGAGGAAGCAGACTTCACGAGAGAAAAAGAAGGGAAGAATCAAGTGAGCACACAAAGCTGAGTCTTCGCAGAGCGCACCCTCCACAGGCCGAGCTTGAGTCAACGCGCTAGTCAAGTGGACGTCATCGAAGTTCGTGATGACTGCCATCAGAAATGTATTTTGAACTGAATCTTCAACTAGTGAAGCTAAAAATTTTTTTATATTTCTCCTAGCTACAAGAAATTGGATTCAGTATTACAGAGCGTACATGTTTTGTTTCAAAGTTTTAACTTTGAAGCGCATTCGGTTGTTAATCGAACGCCATTAATATGAATCAAAGTTTTAAGCAAGTGCCTGAAACTGCAGCAAGTACTCCATAACTCAATCATGATTTTAAAACGCACAATTACAGCCCACTTGCACTGCAGACTCCCTACATGGAATGTGAATGACCTAAAACGTACGGCACGGTAGAGGAAACAAGGTAGGTTCAAACTAATTTTTTTTTCATTGACTGTGGCTTTGCTGACGTCACGGCAACGAACCAATAGCAGCGCTTAAATTGCATCTGGTAACACTGCTACCCCCCAAATCTGGCTCCACTATTGGCCCAACGACATGGCCTTTTGGTGGCGTCATAAAGTTTGTTTGAAATAAAGCCGTTCTATTGGCTAGCCGAACAAGAAGTGTATTTTCCCCCATAGAAATGACGCTACCTTGTTTCCTCTACCGTGACGTACGCCAAGGAATTGTGTTCAATTTTCAAGTGTACAATCTCATAGAGTGTCACGTCGTTGAGATGGCTCTGAAACTGAATATAGGTGAAATTTATGGAAGAAGTAGGCTTTGGTGGTGTTCAGTGGGTAGAAAAAACCAAGTCATATTACAGAATTTGTATTGATTCATAAGTATATACAAATACACAACGGAACGAAGTTAAAGCTCTCGAACCTTACAAAGGCACATTACGCTGCAACCAAGAAGATTTAACTTGGTAATCTTTATGACAAATCATGTGTAAAACGAGCGCAAATAAATACAAAATAAATTACTTATTTTACAATAAAAAACCTTGCAATCATGGTGAGAATGCTGAAATCTTCTCCATTCATCTGAACGTGAATGATGCAATCTTAGCCCGTACAAACTTACGTATATCTCTCGTCATCAGTAGGCTGCCCCGGAGTACGAATATTCTTGACAGAAACCATCGACGTAGAACCACAACACAAGCTACATTTGTATGATAAAAATGTTTAAACCGTCATCATTGCTGTACAGCTTGTTTTTGTGAAATAATTTCATCATTTACACATATTAGAGACGAAAACGAACTTTGTAAGATCGTCGAAGCACTGAAAAGCAAAAATTACCGTTCCCTAATGTAATAATGCAATAAATATACGCTAACTTGGAGCTAGTAAATAAATAGGTCACTAACGAGAAGGTAATGTAACGGGAAAAGATAAAACTGAACACGTCCGTTACTTAGCAAAAGTTTGAGTAAGTCAGCGTTGTACGACACAAAGTTTTTTGAACCTCAGGAACGAGACAACGAAGCAGTCAATGTAACAGAAATTAGATGCAAAAAGAATTCACTCCATGACATAAGACGCCGTTTCATTTCACCACCATTTCTCATAAAGCAAGTGATTCTTTGGGACTCCAACCTCGAGTAGAATTTCCACGACATCATTAATCATGGATGGAGGGCCACATATACAAACTTTAATATTTTTCAAGTTATCTTTGAGAGGTAGTACATTTTCTGAGGTTAGACTTGAAGCTAAGCTTACAGCTGCAGTGCCCTCCTGAGGTGAGGCGGTGGCTGCGGCAGAGGCGGCACTCGCGCCCTCACTCCGAGGAGCAGCTGCTGTCAAGGACTGCAGCGCCTCAATGAGGTGGGGTCTTCCTATCCGACCTCCTGTAAAAAATGCAATTCATTAGCAATATGCGGCCTATTATTACTGTTGTTAGTATTGTCATTACTAGTGTGCACGGCCCGTCAAAAATGACGGGATTCGATATTTTCCTTGTACATATTGATCCTCCAGATGTGGATGACAAACAAATATATTCATCCTAATAGTACCTGCGATTAAAATATTCTTGTTCTTGTGCACTGGTGAAACTCGTATCACAGATACGGTCATTGAGTATCCTTCAAATCAAATCAGCTGTTTTTTAAGAAGCGGACACCAAACAAACAAATAAACACACCAAGGGTATTATTTGGTAAGATGATCATTATTATTTATTACGAGGCGATTATCACCAACACCCGCCACGCGTTGGCATCACACGGGACATTGGGTGAACCTTTTTTCTAGGGGCCGCTCACGCGGCGGCGAAAGAAATATTTGTGCCTCGACACACGGTGCGGAAATCGGTTAAAGCACTTTACTAATGCAAACAAAAAGCGGTGAATTTGATTGTTTTTAATAGCTGCACTGAATGCTATGCCATAAATTGTGCGAAGAGATGGAACTTCTCTGGGGGTCCTTGAATGGAACATGGAGAAAACTAAACATTGAAATGAATCAATTCTAGTTTTACTTTTTTTATAAACCACTGAAATTTTCATAGCAGTAGAATAATTATTGGATGTAAATAGATTATTTAAAGCAAGTGAAAGTAAAACATTAAATGTTTAAAGAAAGAACTTGGCAAAAATGTTGAAGAGCTGAGTTATTATCCAATCGACAGTGAATTTCGGTCCTGTTATTTTACTTCTAACAATTTTAACACAGATAATAGCTGATATTATGTCGATGTATCGTTTAAAAGCTAAATAATTGAATCGCAAGTTGGTGCAATGAGTACTGCAACTCTGCGCGTTACAATTTACATATGGTTTTGAACAGACTGATACCGAAATTAAGATTGTTACACCTTATTTCTACTGCTAACCTATGTTCTGAAATAACCAATAGTGCTCCTAAAAAATTATGTGTCCTAATGAATTATGTGACAAAGAATACATGTAAATGTTTGTATTTCGTTATGATCGATCAAAATGACTTGTTTTCAAAAGGTTGTTTCACTCTGTACATATTTCTAGCGTTCAACACTTACTGTATATTTCAATACCTGCATTCTAGAACGAGTTCTGCTTTGATATGTGATCTACATGATTGAATTCATTGTTGGTGCGATACTTACATGCTTTAAGTCAACTTTAGCATGGGATCTACCTTTTATTCTAGTATCTATGTCTTTGACGTATTTCTTGAATATTACATGCTTCCTCTCGGTCATATCTATTTTAGTCGTCAGTACGGAAGATTCAATATTTTTGGATGACATTATCGTTCAATTTATGATGCAGTGCATCATTCACAACGAAATTATCTTTGAAAATCAGTAAAATATCAAACTTTGAGAGTAACGTTTTTCTGATGCATTACGGACACCACACTGACTCCGCTCAGTAAGAGTTGTATGCAATGTAAGCGATTGAAATGACGGCTTGAAAATATACTTTCAATAGTATTGCAGGCTGATAACATTATTATCACGAGTGCACTCTGCCCGTAAAAAAGTGTAATAATGTTCGAGAAATCACATGACTCACGTTCATATTTGTTAACAATACACGTGATACTCATTCCGACTCCGAATCTGATGGCTTAATACACCGAAAATTATTGTGGAGTTGATGAAGCTTGCATCACAGATACGCTCATCACACACTTTCTGCTGGTGGGTGTGACGGACGGACGGACAGACGCGGCTCCTATTGTAGTACAGATTGTATTTTTTTAACAACCGCAACCACTAACAAGCGATCAACATTCAGCCTACTTAGGTTTAAATTTTAGTCGCAGCTCAATAATAACTTACATCAGCAATTTGTCTTTAATCTCCCTTACATGCATACAAGTGCTACTAGCAGACTCAAGCGCCCCGTTCACAAAGCGTACGAAAAAATCCAATAAATCAACTTGGAAAGGCGCTACAAGGAAGCAAATGACGTTTTTGGCCCAGCCAAGAACAACTTGTGTCAAAATCAGATTAATGCAACGAAGTTAACGCATTTTTTTCGCGCTGTTCTCGCAATCATTTGTTTCGACAATTGACAAGGATATTACGACATGCACGTGTGAATATCAACCAAGGATTCTTAATGTTAACATATTTTAAAAACCAATGTAACACATTTCATGCATCAACTTTAATGGAAATAAACTTTCTTTTCTTTTTTATCTGACAACTGAGCACCCGACGATGCCACTCACTGTGATAATCAGAAGCCGAGGTGGCTCCTCGAGGTGCCGGCGTTCGAGTCAAGAAGTACCGCACCTGCAGGGTGGGGTTGCGGCCGCACACCTCATCAAGTTCTCTCTAAAGCAAAAAACATTCAAATTAATACCATCAAATATGCAAGACATTAAGGTTCCATGATCTTTTAGCGTCCGTATTTGATTAAAATAAAAATAATGAAAGTGAGTTGGAAGCCACAGCATAATATGCACTGGTGATGAGAACGCTTTCAACTTCTTTCATATGTTCGGAATAACTTTGTGTTCAACATTCGAAGTGTCGCCCACCGAATGATAGGAAGGCATTGAGAAATAAACAGTACGTATTTTTGTGATCATCTCCTTCTCAGACACCATCTAAAGAAGGAAGTTTGTTCCATGAAGAACAGAAATAAAATGCAGCATTAAAACGTTTGAGCACAAAGGCAGATGTCTTTGAGCAGGATTATCAAGTTTAGGGATCAACTTGGTTAATATAAAACACCTGTAAACTTGAACATACACATTGAAATACTCGGTGAACATTTCTAATACACAACAAAATAACGTGCGCCAAAAAATTCCAACTTGCTAGCAACCTTTTCACTCACTCGAAAAAATTCCCTCCTAACACTGTGGAAAAAGACCGTCTCACGGCAGCGCAGAACACACCTTGTAGAGCAAGTCGTTTGAACAAACACTTTGAAATACTCCGTTATCGTTACTAATACACAACAAAACACAGTGCGCCTAAAAATCTGAATGTGCGATAAGCCTTTTCACTCACTCGAAAAAAATTTCGGGTGGCACAAGACCGTCTCTCGGCAGCCCAGAACAGACCTTGTAGAGCAAGTCGTGCTGGGTACGAGCGGAGAACAGCAGCGTGGCACGTGGCTGTCTGGCAGAGAGGTGGTCGAGGTGATGCATCATGGACAGCAGGGGGTTCACCCCCACACCGCCTGCCACCAGCAGCAGACGAGGTAATGGGTCAGCTGATTCTTCCAAGTCCAAGAAAAAATCTCCACCGACCCGCAGTTCCACTTCGCTTCCAACAGCGCACTGCACGCCATAGAAATAAAAAAACAACGAATTTGTATAGTATTTTTTTTTTAATTGAGAGAGAAACTGATGTTTTCAGGTAAGAAATTCGTTCTCATCGTGGAACGACTAAGAGATCATTTTGGCATCCATTCAGCAACGATCTCAGCACGTTCTTCTAAAAATAAATATTAAGATGCCCCGAGATACAAATTACAAACTGTAGCGCCCTGAGAGAGAGTTTATCACAAGCATGAATCACCTTAACACTTTGACCGCAACGTGCGCCACCGGTGGCCACGGATGGGATTTTTATAATGCTGCTGACCAACTAGTAGTCACAAACTCAATTTTCACGAATAATTAATTAAAGCCAAATGAGAGCAGGCATGATCCAGTTGATGATTGCTATCTTCAAAATTGCCTATTGCAATTGACTTTAAATTTGAATTGAAAATTAGACTTCAGTTTTACCAACAGCGGTCAAAGCGATAACCCAGGAGTAAATTTTGGCTCACATTTTGATGGAACCATTTGGAAGGCGGCCACTCAGAGCGCTTGATGCCGAGCGTGATACAGCCGTCCGCAGCGAACTGGTGGGGAGCGTTGCACAGCGAGAACCCTCCCACAGTTTCCATGCCCGGGATGTGGATGTCCACCCTGGGATAAACCGCGGTGAATTTGAAGAGGAGGGCGGAAATTTCCTCCACCGGACTTGTGTGTATTTGTTTCATGAAAAATCACATTCAGACCTATTGTATATGTGCGGGATGTAAGATTCACAAAGCAAAAACGGCGGTAAATAAACATTCATAAACTAGAGTGGCATTAAAGATAGGGAGTAGACTAACTGTGCCGCGTCAGGGACAATGGGCCAATACAGTGTGTGTTGTAGCGTACTGAGGTTGCAAAACAAAGGAGCTGGTGCGGATCCCAGCCTTTATTCGTGAAATCATTTATTATTCACACAAACGTTTTTCAAAGTTTTTTCTTGATTCGAAATTTCAATAAAAGACTTTTAATACTATGATCATTTCGATGCACACTTCGAATTGACAAAATATGATATTCTAGAAAAGAATTATACTTCCGAAAAAAATCACAGCGCTGATAGAGAATATGAAGGCCTGTGTGTATAGCTCCAAAAAATTATGAGCGCTTTCAGATTTGCTCCCTACAGAACAACAATTTACAATTCATTCGCTAAATATCAGTCCAGAAAATAACTTCCTCAAATAGAAAGAAAAACTCAGTTTTTGAATACTGATCAATGCTGTTGTTCACGAGCAAGAAAACGCCCCAAGAAGCCAGGTTCGTCTGGGTATACTTCGCTCCTCACCTTCAGTAAATGAATACATCTGACAACTGTCGCACAATTGCTGGCTTTTATGACATTACAAGAAGGAAGTAATGAAAATTACGCAGTGCTCCCAACCAACACGAGATAGACGAGAGACCACTCACCACTGTCCAGCTTTGAACTTAAAGTCTGGATGGTCGACGTTGATCGCAAAGCACAGGACGGAGTTGGACGCCTGCCACACACGCGTCACGGTGCCTCTGGCAAGTACGCTCTCCCGCGCAGCCGCTGCCGTCAGCTGGAGGTGTTTGTTGTCTACCGCAGCAGTCGAGTCCTCAGCGCGCCGCTGGACGGACGTGTCTGAGGGAGAGGATGCGAGCACCTGAAGGTATCTGAACTGACGCAGTATATCGATTACTTAGCATGACGCTGCTCATTATGAGATAATTAATTCAAGAATGGCTAAAAATGCTACGGTTGTAAGGGAAACTGAAATGTTTTTGAAATTTGATGCCGAGTCATTAGAAGTTTGGCCAAATTGTACGTACATTTTATAAAACAAAACCAACCTTCGAATTGAATTGAATTTAGCACTCAAAAACGAATCAATTTAGTATTTTTGGGGGACATTGCTCACAAAGAACACGTTACTGGTCAAATTACATCGCTTGAAAACGATTCAATTTCAACAAAAGGCTTACCTAATCTTCAGCTCAGGACCTCACATTTTCCCCTAGAAAGAAGAAATGAAACGAAACATCGGACTCACGGAGGGGGCGGGAGAGAAGAGCAGGCCGCATCACAGGCAGACGGCGGGCTCGCACGATGTGGGTGCCTGCTTCGGCGGAGGCCGGACTGGCTGCGCTGCAACATGACGTCAATAAGTTGCGTTACGACTCTCACTGATGATGGTAATAATAATTATAAAACACATTGATAAAATAATGATAACCCACACTGATGATAATAACTCGTGCTGATGATCATAATGACAACTCACACTGATAATAATAATAACTCGCACCGATAATAACTCACACTGATGATAATAATGATAAATCGCTCCGATAATAATAACACACTAATGATGATAATAATAATTTACCCAGATAATTAAAATAACTAACACTAATAATCATTATAACTTGGGAAATTATCCACCGGGGTCAAGAACAGAATGCTGCTGTAGACTCTTCAATAATAATTGAAAACTTATGAGGGTTCTTGTTCGTTCAGAAAGGGTACGGCTGCTGGAGGATGCTGAGGAGAATTTCATGCTCCTGTAGTGATGATAAATTATTGGCAGTTGAATAGAACGTTGACGGCTAGGCTTATGTTGCAATGAATTGATGGTTATTATTATTTAAATGTAATTCATGTAGAAAATTCATGTAATTCATGACCGTATAGAATTTCATGCAACTGCACAAAAAACGTGATCAAAACTAGTGAGTTGCCCCAACGTTGCTTTAGATGCAGACACAACTCAAACCCCCAAAACGAGTTTCGGATTCACAATTACACTTCATCACTTTGTAGAATACCATTTTGGTGTCTCCATTAAAACGTACAACGGGAAATCCTATTTGAGTATCAAGCGTTACAACTCTTCAATGACTGCTGCTCAACCGGCTGAGCGCGGCGAGCACTGACTGATGATAGCCCAGTGTCTGTATCTCGAGATTAGCACAAGTGTCGCAATAGCGGTGTGGCAAACGTATTCACTACGTCCAGGTCGATCAAGCTTAATACTTCTATGACTCATTCTCACCTGCACCTGGCAACTCTAAACTTCTAGGACTCATTCTCACCTGCACCTGGTAACTCTAAACTTCTATGTCCCATTCTCACCTGCACCTGGTAACTCTAAACTTCTATGTCCCATTCTCACCTGCACCTGGTAAGAAAGAAAGAAAAACCAATGATGGTAATTTTGTACCATCTCTATTGGAAATAAACGGTTTTTTTTTTTCTTCTAAACTTCTATGTCCCATTCTCTCCTGCACCTGTTAACTCTAAACTTCTATGTCCCATTCTCACCTGTACCTGGTAACTCTAAGCTTCTATGTCCCATTCTCACCCGCACCTGGTAACTCTAAACTTCTATGTCCCATTCTCACCTGTACCTGGTAACTCTAAACTTCTATGTCCCATTCTCACCTGCACCTGGTAACTTTAAACTTCTATGTCCCATTCTCACCTGCACCTGGTAACTCTAAACTTCTATGTCCCATTCTCACCTGTACCTGGTAACTCTAAGCTTCTATGTCCCATTCTCACCTGCACCTGGTAACTCTAAACTTCTATGTCCCATTCTCACCTGTACCTGGTAACTCTAAACTTCTATGTCCCATTCTCACCTGTACCTGGTAACTCTAAACTTCTATGTCCCATTCTCACCTGTACCTGGTAACTCTAAACTTCTATGTCCCATTCTCACCTGCACCTGGTAACTCTAAACTTCTATGTCCCATTCTCACCTGTACCTGGTAACTCTAAACTTCTATGTCCCATTCTCACCTGCACCTGGCAACTCTAAACTTCTATGTCCCATTCTCACCTGCGCCTGGTGAACAGAACCCCTCCGATTTCATTTTGGTTCCGTAAATATTCACGAAAACGGCGTTCTTAAAAAAAAAATTCCTCTCTAAGCTTCAGCTTTTAAATACATCAAGTATCGAAAGAAGGCATGTTTTATCTTTGGATAGAGATTGGATTACAAGTTGATGTACAATCACCCAGCTTCTATAACCACAAGAAAGATGTTCCCAAGAGAGAAAGGCACCATTTAGTACGTAGTTACGGGAAGGCGAAATACACGCAAGATTGAGAGAAAGTTTTTGATACACAGAGTTGAAGAAAAAGTAATTGCTGTTGAAAAAAGACAGCAGTGAACGGAAACAAAAACCCCCAAAAAAATTATTTTATTTCAACAAAAGCAACGTCTACCTTATCTTCAGCCCGAGACCTTACATCTGTTCCCTGGGGGGCTGTTATCTAGAGATACAATAGTTGTATCCCTCCGAGGGGAATTTTTCTGACACGATTCAGCATTCAATTTTATTTCTCTGTCCTTCATTGACGTTCGATAGCATCATGGTACGTGCCTGTGATAGAAACCAGCGCATTTCGCACACACAAAATCTTCGCCTTCGCTCCATCTCGCTGAAGGACAGAAAATATGTTGAACAATCGTCAGTGCGTATCAACCTCAGCGTTTGTCTAAATATTTCCAAAGAACAATTTTGCAACAAAAGATTCTATCTTCTTTGATGATGATAGAAATAAATATTCGATGTTTTCTGATGAGTAAATAGGTAGAGTACAAATTTTAACGATAACTTACGAGACAATGTGGATGCTATTGGCTCTGCTGATGCTCGTAGATGACCAGAAATTGTAGCCGCATCGAATGAGACGCGCGCTAGCGCCAGCAGATCCTTCTCGATAGAACAGTGCAGTTGTTAACCCGTCGCTCCGATTTACAAGCCATGAGCCAAATCGAACATAAAAATTCATCATCTTAAATTTCCTTAACAGAAAGTTTGATTTGCTTTCTCAGCTCTGCAAGTCACAACAACAAGCGCTGAGAACGAAGATTTATTTCGGTAAGTCTCAACAAAAAAGCCGGTCAGCCCGTAATGATAAATGAAAATAAATAGAAAAACCATGAAGCCGGTCACTTATAAAAATAGCAAGCACGCCACAGCGAGAGAAATATGGAAAACTTTAGTTCCTGGAAGACTTGATCGGACTATAGCAGTCAACTCTGCTAAATATTCACAAGAAAACTAGACTATCAATTTGGAATTAACGGACGATTTCTCTTCATGAATTACATTTAGATGCTCTTATTTTCAAGTTAAATTCCACCGGTAAAATTTTGTCATTGATATTATGTTGAATAGTTCAAGATTCTCTGCCCTTAACCGATGACGAAGGCGATCATCTTCATCTCCGATGACGAAGGCGATCTCAAAAGAATAAAGAGAAGAGGTCATCCAGCACGGACTGTGGTAAAAAAGGAATATGTGCGCAGGGTGTATTCCCACACAGTGTACTCTGCATATAGAAACAAGAAGTTAAAAAGCAAGCAGAAGAAAACACAACGAAAAAATAGCGAAGAAAACATAAATACCTGGAGAAGCAAAGTGGACAAAAACTGTAGAAGTCTCTAACACCTACCTTTAATCTGCTGCACATCACAGTAACCATGCCGGGGGGGGGCGCAAGTCCCCATACCACAGAAAAGACATACCTAAATAACCTGAACCGGTTGCCTACCCTGTGCCCCCGACGCCTACCTATAGCTGATGTACCTTACAGTCTCCATACGAGGGTGCGCCAGTCCCCTCAGGATAGACAAACCTAAATAACCTATTGCCTATCCTGTGCACCGACGCAAACGATGACGACCATCAACATCGGACTGCTAGGGTTCCCAGGGAGCGCAAATTCCCTCAGACGTTGGGGTGACCAACATCCCCCTGAGGTACCTCCGCAGCATTACGATTTTCGAGCGTCAGGTGCTGGGGAAAATCGTGGCAAGAAGTTGAGAATGTATAACTTTTCGTTACGCGTAAACCCTACAATGAAAATTTACTCGATATTCTCCACGAGTGTAATCTAAATCATTAACTAACTCAGCATGTTGCTGAGTTGCTCACGTAACTACTGGAAAATCATGGCCTTGGACATAGCGAAGTAAATCGGAATCGCTGTCGAGACTTCAAACGTCTCGGATCGAAAGGAAGATGGAGAGCTGGCTTATTATTTTTTTTTTTATTATGATCCTTGTCTGACTACTGATGTAGAGAGCAAGAAAAAAATAATTTTACTCAAGGTAGCGAGATCATAAAAATGTTCAATCTGTAACCACCGAGACAGCAATAAGGGAAAGAGGTACGCCAGTGCGAGAACTCAAGTCACACTACATTCAACAAAACAAGCTGCAAGCAGGACACCGATGACACTCGCAATGAGACATGATGAGGCCAGACGATCAGTGGAAACTTTCAAATGAGATCAGCAATTCCAGCAATAGCACAGCAGAGCTGAGCTCCAAAGATGCCAATAGGTCCGCACTCGAGAGAAATTCTCGTAAACAAAAATTTAGTTGTATTTTTTTATCGCAGTATAAGAGGGGTTTAAATTGCAAGACGTGAACAAGGTGAGGAAAACAGCATCAAACTTTTGGCTTTTATTATTTTATTATAGAAAAGAAGTAATCTTTCTCTATAGTGGCACAAAGGTGCGCGAGCTGCCGGAATTTATACAGTGAGAGTCAACATAATCTTCCAAAATATTCAGATCAAGCCGAGCGTATTTCCACAGCAAATATATCAATAATAAATTAAAACAACCTATCACAACAAAAACGAACAGAAGGTAATAATAGGACGAACAGAATTCCTGTAACACATCAAATTTAGCATCCATTTAAAAAAAAGCAACAGGCAACTTTCATGTTTTCTTTCAACTTGCCTAAAAAATACGCATCAGATTAAGCCTCTGGTCTCTTAATTCAACTGAAAAAATGAAAAAATCCAGTCCCAGCCACTATGTGGCATTAGACGCATTTCACTTTCCTACTGGCAACACCGAATCCAAAGAGCACGCAAGTTCAAGAAGTTGAGAATGTACAACTTTTCATTACGCGTAGCCTCTACAATGTAAATTTACTCGAGATTGTCCACGAATGCAATACAAAACATGAACTAACTTTCTCAAGTTGAATCCTGTGTTACGGAAACTTGCCACCAGTCCCTGAAGAACATAACGCAAGGTACAACACGCCCAGGACAAAACAATTGAGACCAAAGAAAGCGAATCCAAAGTAAAGCAACACTCACGCTCAGCTAGGAAAGTCTTAGCAGATCTGTGCCTTGCAGCGAGCGACAGCCAAGGAAGGCGGACTGGTACAGCAGTTCACATAGTGACCGCAACGTTATACTTATCTGGTTCCAATACATCACGTTTGATTCTTCATCGCTTGCGGGACACGGAAAGAACAGAGAGCGCGAGAAGAAACGTTAAAACAAAAGAACAAGAAAAAAAGAAAATACGTTCCAATTTGTGATCCACAAGCATACCTTTTGAGGCGATAGGTTGATAACAATCAACAAACTGTTAAGAGATAGGACGCAGCTTTAGCCATATTCACCGCTGAAGAGAGCAAAGAAGATTCACAGCACCAAGAGACGCGTAAGGCTGAAGCTAAGAGGAGACACCCTAACAACAGGCGCGGCCAAGCAGCAACAAAAGACTGCACACAACACACGTCTAATCAACGTCAGGTCTGTCAGGTGCCTCCGTATCGGTGTACCTTGACCTTTACGTGAACGGAAACGCGCTAATTTTTTACACAACTTGAAAATCTTTTTCTTGTAGACTATCTTTTCATTTTATTCCTTTGCAGCTTACTTCTTTAAGCATTTTCATATACCTTTTTTGCATAAAACTAGATATTATTAAGTGCATTCAAGAGACATTCAGGACTCCTCTCCTTTGTGGGCAAACAGAGCACAGTTTTTGCAGTCATGACGCAAAATACGAAGGCATAGGACCTACAAAAGGCCAACAAAGGGCATGACAGAACAAACTTGTAAGCTCGCCTCAGCACCATCTCCCAAACGGTTTCGCGCTAATGTTCCCCATATGCCTAAAGAAAATGACCTATCAGTGTATATATTGTCTGGAGCAGGGCAATGCTCACTAACTAGAAATTTGCATTCAGCATCCATGCTCATGCAAAGTCAAAAGCGATTTGTAAGTTCTAAAACTTGCATTCAATTGCGGCGCACACTGTGGCACGCTGTAGACAACCATACAATTGCGGCGCACACTGTGGCATGCTGTAGACAACCATACAATTGCGGCGCACACTGTGGCACGCTGTAGACAACCATACAATTGCGGCGCACACTGTGGCACGCTGTAGACAACCATACAATTGCGGCGCACACTGTGGCACGCTGTAGACAACCGATAAATGAGTAAAGCCAGACACATTAAGACGTTCCCCTAACATAAAGTGAACAAAATAAAATTATTGAATAGCACAAGAGGAACACAAGTCTCCGACAGCTGACTTGACCTCTGAGGCAACTTATTCAAGATTCACTCATTTCAAGGACAAACCTAGCTCGAGTTCTGGAGAAACGTATACCCTTCAACAAGCGACATCGCTTTCTTCAGAGAAATAGGGAAGTAAAGAGCGTAAATAATTGTACAATGACGAGGATCAAGGACAAACCTAGCTCGAGATACATATTCCGTTCAAGAAGCGAGAAGCGACGTCTCTTTCCTCCGAGAAATAGGGAAGTAAAGGGAGTAAGTAATTGTACAATAAGTAAGTAATTATACTCGGATCTATGCTACACCCAAATGAACATCTAAAAAAAGTAATAACTTCACGGAAACGTTTCTACCGCGGACGCCAGCGTAACGCCACTATGGACCCCCCAGCAGTAATAAAAAACAGTAATAAAAAACAGTAATCAAGCAAGCGTAATCTTACGATTGGCACGATTGCATTTACGATTAGTAGGATTTTAATTAGCAGATCAGCAGCTTGCCTTCATTGCGACTAGTCGATCCACAACAAAGATTATTTATTAAATAACAGCGAAGTTTGACGGCACTGAGTAAAGATTACAGATTTGTAAGTAGCTTTGGTTTAGAGAGGCAGGTAACGAAACATGAATTGCTCTATCTAAAATAACAAATGGAATATGAATGCTACCGACCTATTGAACATAAAACACCTCCCTTCCAGGAGAAGAACGACAACGTTCAAGGCCCCGTATATAAATTTTCACGCACACTTTAAAACGCCGATGAATTAAACGTAAATTTTGCAACATAGCGAGTGGTTCTATGATGAATGTTGTCCTGATTTTTCCCAATTTACGTTATACTTTACCGTAACCAGCAACCAATACTTATGGGTTCACAAGAAGGCCAGGTTCTATGTAGTGAAAGGGAGAAATAATTATTTGGAATGAAATGCGTCCCAAAAACGGAAAGCCATATCGATAGATGCCACTAAAAATGAATCAGAAAGGGAGAAATAATTATTTGGAATGAAATGCGTCCAAAAAACGGAAAGCCATATCGATAGATGCCACTAAAAATGAATCAAACTCATATCCATACACCTACAGAAAAACAAATCACGAATTTGTATCTGAGAATGATTTCGACACACATTTTTTTTCGGCCAGGGATCAACCAAAAGTTAATAAAATACATTTACTTCATCCTAATACAGACTGACGGATTATTAGTAACTTAAAGCTATTCATCGATTAATTTTTTATGCGTAATCAGTAGTTTACAAAAAATGCTGTCCGCACTGTAGAAGCAAGACCTTAACATCAGCATATTTCCCTGAAGTTCCCAGGCCCACATCGACCAACAGCAACGCAACGATCACTTGATTGGAAGCAGCATCCAAGTTAATACAAGTCCTTTGCGTCTTGAAAAAAAGTCGAACACAGTAATGCAGACACTCGCACTGAAAGTGGTTATGACAATCCACACAAGACAAAAATTACGTATATAATTGCCTTATAGTGACAATCGTCAAAGTACTCACAAGAAAAATCATGCTCTAAAACAGCCTTTGACGGCCGAATTAGGAAATTCCATGCTGTACATGACTTTACCAGAAATTTTAGACTCTAAGAAGAATTCGTCGAAATTTTCAGCTATATTCGTATTGGAGCAGGAATTAATTTTTGAAGTAATGTATAATGACGCTGGTAGTATCATGAGTAAAGATATGGCTGTACCTGTACTGCTGACTTAGAGGCGGACAGCTAGATCGCCTGCCTGGACGACGAAGAGACCAAGACGGCACACCATCGCGCGGCACCGAACAACCGCGAGCCGAGAGATGAACAAGGAATGCCCACACAATCCAATTACGAGGGCACCAGAACTTGCCGAAGAATGCTAGGAGCTTCAGGAGACCGAAAAATTCTCTGAATAGCTACCCGAGAGTTGTCAATAAAAGGAAGTTCTCCTTGATAGCAGAACACCCAAGTCAATTTATGCACAGAAAATTGACACAGAAGGAAGTAGCGTGGCAAGCAAAGCGGACAAGTGTACAACACAACTCGCAGCGTCACGTGATGCACTCAACTGAGCAGACTGCTCACATGCTCACGAAAATTTGTCGCGTGAACTTCACAAACCTAGTGGGCCTCAAAAACATAAAGCTACGTTAATAAATAATAGTTTATAATGAAGCTACACCAAAACAAGACGAGTTTCGTTTGAAACGCACCTACACTTCCAAGACTGGCATTATCTGGCAAAGAACGCAATAAATTATTTCAATACTACAGGGTGAACTTGGCGTAAAATGAAGACCATGAAGCAAAAACAACTCAGGAGAGAACATCATTTATCTCTAAGGCAAGTAACACAGCGATGATTTCCAGCGCAGTCAACAATTACATAAAATAACGGAATGATGGTAAGCAACAATAATGAAATGAAGAATCGAACCACACAGCGCCTCAATACTCCCTACAGAAATCATTAATAGCGAAAAAAATCAGAGCACTTCACAGACGTACTTAGCAGATTTCTATTTACCCTCTAATAGATATTTTCTTAGCAACTATCTATGGAAGGACGAACCGCGCCAGGTAAATATACCTTAAAAATAGTTATCTTTCTTCATTGCAAGGTGCGTTGCTTGTAGAGCACGGCAGCGCGCGCTCAGTGGAGGTACGGTGCAGGCTAGACGCGTTGAAATGGGAGCCAAGAGAAACCATGAGCTAGCTGAAGGCGAATTAACAAGAGACGTTTCAAGCACCAGAGACACCAAGTCTGTCAAGCCAATCAAAGCGGCTCCGCACAATGAGTAATTCAAAACTTCACATTAATTCAACTTTGCAACAGAGTATCCACAACTGGCACTCAGTGCTTGGACAACGAACGAGCATCTTACTTACTCAGCAATTGGGGGAGACTCAAAATACGTGAGGGGTTATGCTTTAGGAAAGCAGAAAGAACAACTTAGGACACGAGTGACACGCTGTCGGACACACACACCTTGTGCAAGACGCGAGCAAGCAACCACTTCCAGTCATTAATAATAATGAACTCAGTTAACGACAACTTCGGTCAGGGACTATTTAGTTGTCGCTTTGGTAGTTTCCCAAAGTTACTTTCGTTTCGATACAATTATGATTACGAGTAACCATAGCAGCAGTTTGTGCGCTGTAATTGCTGTGGATCACTTCACCTGCTCTCGCAAGCCCCACCACCACAGCAAGCATCGACCCATACACCGACTACTCTGAATTTTACATAGGAACAATAATAATTTAGTAATAAAATACAAGAGTCCTTTAGAATGTATAAAAATAAAAACAGAGACGAAGCTCGACAGGCTGTCATCGCAGTTCCATCTCCGGGTTATGGAATAAACTAGACACGTAGGGAAAGAACCTCAGTGTGGACTGGCGACATTCGCTACACAGACAAGCAGCAACAAATATAAAACGAGCACAAGGCGCAAAATACTTTACTAGAAGCACACGAGGTGATGATTAAGAGGACGGTGCGTCATGGGTACGTATTTGTGCACTTGCTTAACTTCATTTCGGACATCTGCTCTCGCCTCAACAATAATAATGATAATTTTACGGGATATTTTCTAAAGGAATCATCAGCTCGCTCTCATGAGAGACGCAACAAAACCTACGTTTGATTACAATTCGGAACTTTTATTCCCGGTGGCCATCTCAGATAGGGTTTACTGAAAACACCAGTAAGATGCAAGGACATAACTACAGTAGATAATAGGTTCGATTCTCTTCTTATCAGCTATCGTTATAGTAATATGTTCAGTTCCATCCGTGACAAATCGACCGTACAAAAATAAGACATTTAAACGTACGCCAAAACGGATAATTATAATGCTAAACACAATCGATACTCGACACGTTAAATTACTCGCCACAGATGTACGCACATACAGGGAAATCTAGCACTCACAATATGTGATCATGCTCGCAAAGCAATAACAATGCAGCCAACGAAAAAGGTTATAATGCCGAAGAAATTAAAACAATGAGGTGCAAAAAAGCACGGCCGCACCACACCCAACTTTGAATAAATGAGACGTACATGCGAACGAACCTAAGGTGTGTGGGTTTCCTTCCGCCAGTTTACTCGAAATTTAAGGCATCAAATATTAAATGAAGACAGAAATTAAATTAATTAATCTAGTCTCTAACTCTAGAGGACACTATAATGATAATTTCGTTATATATTAGAAGTATCATTTGAGATTGCTGGAAGTGAACACGTAAACAGGAGCGCAAGCTACGGTGCGCAGGCTTTTGAGCTCAACAACCACAGCTCCGAGTTGGACCACTAAACGCTAATATTTACAGCAATAAATAGACTTGCAGGTGCACTAATGCGACTTGTTCGAGACGTGAGCTCTTAACTCCTGCCGTCTGTCACGGTCATGGGCTGTTGCGACGAAGTCACAATCTCGTTTCTTAAAATGTAGGTTATCTGATGTGGGCTATCGTGCTGATGCTGCGTGCATCGTACTGCCTGGTAACGCTACTTCCTGCTCGTAAAAAGACTATTAGAGATAAGGACTTCTGCTTCCCTCGTCTCATCAAAAAAATTGAACTGAAGAGGCCGCACTCCAGAGCTCACACAGAACGCGACTGTCCCTGTAGATGAGCAGAGAAGTGAATGTGAAGAAATTGAGTTAGACGAGGCAAAGTTGCTTTGATTGCGACATAGATACTGCAACGTGTAACGAAAATGAAGGTTCAAATAATAGGCTTAAGAAGAGCTTTGTACAAATGCATAGTACCTCCGTCACATGCCCAAGGGCTTCAAAGGAATATTTCACGATTAGAAAATGTGCGCACGCAGGATCCCATTCATAGTACAGCGTTGTTTTACTTTAGTGGTAAAAAAATTTGCTCATAGAAATATTGAGCCTATCCCTAATGCACGCTTACTACCTCCTGTGTTAATGAAAGACTGTACACACAATAAGGGACGAACTCATACAAACTAATGCGATCACGCTGGCAAGGTAAACCGTCTCTCATTACCAACAAAAATGACGACTACGTAAAGCCATGCTTGCTTCTTCGGGGAGAAGAAAATTCAGCAAAATAACAAACAAATCAAACAATACAAATCCATACATCCTATGTTAGAAGTAAATAAACGTATCAAAAATACAAGCCTAGCAACAAAGAAACTGTTAATGACTGTCTTTGTAGTTACAAGCCCGAAATTCACGCTCCATTCCAGAGTAACTCTCAGTAGTTACTTGCCCGAAATTCAAGCTCCATTCCAGGGTAACTATCAGAAGTTACAAGCCCGAAATTCACGCTCCATTACAGGGTAACTCTCAGTAGTTACTTGCCCGAAATTCACGCTCCATTCCAGGGTAACTATCAGAAGTTACAAGCCCGAAATTCACGCTCCCTTCCAAGGTGAGAGGACAACCTCAGGGAATGTCTGGAATGTCCCCAGCGTGATGCAAGGCAGAAATAAATTAAGGATTACCGACTAGCGCAGAATGAATTTAGTAGAGTGTTTTCTTCTATGACAGGGAGAGAAGAAAATATATTTACCATAAATTGCACACACATAACAAACAACACAAAGTGAAAAGCATTCACTGCCCTAACAAGTGACCGTCACATATATCACTGTTCTGCTAAAGGTATCCAATGAAAGCAGCGAATGAACGACGAATTATCGAACAGTTCTTGGCATGGATCAGAGTGATTGCTTATTTGATTGGTGATTTTTTTTTAACCTTCAATTTGCAGATGCGGACGTCGTGTTGGCACAGGAGGATGGGTTACGAGTACAGTTCATCCCGAGCTCAAGTACGAAAAAACATGCAGAAACATAACCTGGGGTTCCATGCTCACTGCAAGGAGTGAAAAGAATGGGCAACTTACGACCGAGATCAAAGAGAAGATCATGTGAAGTTAGCATGCCAATTTGAGGAAGCCTGGCGTGCTGTAAGCCATGAAATAAAGAACATGGTATGATATTCCAAACAGGGTTGTTAAATTGGCCTTATTTCTCATCAAAATGTCGAAGTTTAGGAGCTTTTCGTACAAATTTCAAGCAGAATATACACTCAGCGCCTAGAAACCCTGCGATTGCCAGATACTGAGAGGTCATTATGCTACAATTTTATTGAAATAAAGCTCAAACTTTACGATTTCAACCCTAAAAACGACCAATCTCGCAACACAGTTTCAAAATGTTGCAGCAATGAGTAAAAATATTTATAAGTGGAGTGAGATAATAGGCATGGAAATGGATAGAGAGTGAAACTAAAGCACATCGAGGCCTTCCTGAGACAGCACGACATCAAAGCGGCAGCTAACAAGTCGCACAAGGTGACCCACACACTAATTTCGAAGAAGCGCCAGCTATTTTTTCGAACAAGTGAATCTTTCGACATGCACTTCGCTCTCGACATTTACACACACACTCACCAATGGGGTTCATTTGTAATCCCACACGGAATCAAGAGTACAGTTGCTTCAAGGGCATGCAGCGGAGCACGTCGTTGTTGACCATGAGGACTTCAATGAGTTAACTAAGTTTAGCCTTGCATTATACAGCACATGCAACGAGCGTTTGAATTTGATTAAGAGTTGATTATTATAAATACTCGACACCACGTTCGCTGATGCATGACGGATCTGGAGCACTGAATGCGGGCAATGGTTACCCAATCAGAGTTCTTTCTGGCCAAAATCCGCAGGTGTGTGCATTTTTTCAAAGTAAACTTGACCATGAAGACATAAGTCGAGAATTTCAGTCAAAAAAATTCAGTCTGGCAACCCTTATTGAGTTCAAAATGCAGGTTGGGCTGCGGTAACGCCGGGTATCCCTCTCTTTGACATGCATTCCAGCGGCACGACGAATTTACGATCAACCTCAATGCCTATAACGCAGAGTTTGCCTCGCTTCAAGGTGCCTTACACTGGCGCGACAACCATACGATCACCCTCAACACTTATATACAAGTGGCCAACTGCGAGCTTTTCACCGAAACAGAAGATGGGTGCGTTGACACGCGACTGTTGGAGAGGTCCACGCTCGTCGTGAGGGAAGTGTGGGGCTTTGAGGGAGCTAACGAGGGAGAATTGGACGATTGGACTTTCGTTGGAATGTAGCCACTGTCAGGCGCCTGGGCTACACCGTTCTGATTAGCGTGAGAAGAGTTCTGTTGACGACCAGCGCCGATTAAATGAGCAGAGGAAGACTGAGATGAGTTGCTGTTGTACGCCTTGCCTTCTGAGGGTAAACCCACGTTATAATCCACGGCATCACCTTTAGGACACTCGTCTGCAGGGGAAGTCATTCGGGAAGACGAAGTTTGAGGTGAAGATGGAGGAGTGGAGGAGGATGAACCTTTTAAAGCTTCAGTGGAAGCCGAGTCGACGTAATGTACTGGATCATCGCTTTTGTCCCTCTGCTCGGAGGAGCCACGTCGCAGTTCCTTAGCTTTCCTAGCCTTGGGCCTGATGGCGGTAGGAGCAGTAGCTGAGTTCGCCACATCACCGTTACTGAGCGCACTGCTGTTCGCAATGGTCAACTGCTCGCCGCGCAAACCACCACTACTTTTATTTCTTCTACATAAGCTACTGCTATCAAGGGCATCGTTACCACTAATACTATTTCTACCTTGGTCGCCAGCACCACCAGCGCATTCACTACCGTCAGAGTCAGCGTAGGTATTGGTTACTACTACACTATCATTATTATTAGCACGAGGAGATTTATCTAGAGCAGCATCTTCTTCAGCAAGCGGAGCAGTGACGCTGCGTCGAGCCAGTTGGCCGCGTGCTTGCTGAGGAAGCGTCTGTGAAGAGGACGATACGCTATCAATACTAGCCCGAGGGTAACTATTTACAGCATCTTCAGGAAGAGCGGCAGCTGCAGCTGGGGAGTTGGCAGACCGCGTTTGCTTGCCCCGAGCATGCAGAGACAAAGACACGGTCTGGGCTGACGAGGATGCTGCGGTGTTGCGACTGCCACGCCTCAGTGCCGTCGATTTCTGGTGAGCCGTGACCAATTTCGCCCCCACGCCTCCACCCACGACAGTCAGAGGGTCCGAGTTGCTAGTGCTGCTGCCACTGCCCATCGTTGCTGTCATGTTGGACCGCTGGTTGCCGAGACTCACCAGCGTTGAGGCGATTGCCAGGCCGCCTGCGAAGCGGGAGGATCGGTTACGCAAGATTAGATGTTAGTTTAAGCCTAACTAACCGCTAAAAAAAAGCGTTCCGAAGAGAGGAAGGCGCCATGTAGCAAGGAGATATAAGGGAAAGCAGAATCTATGCAGAAGGGGCATAGAACCAGTAAGTTGAGAAAGAAGTTCATGAAACAAGATAAAATTTAAAGAAGAAAGTAGTAGGTGCTGAAAAACAGGAAAGCAGTGAACCTAAAAGAGGTGGTCCTTGACATAACAAAATACATTTATTTCAACAAAAAGAAGGCCTACCCAACTCTCAGTTCAGGCCCTCTCACATTTTCTCTCTGTGTGCTAATTCCCATATATACTATAGTTGTATCCCCCTAAGGGGTTATGGGTTACATAAATGCAGCTCTTCATAAACAGGGGACAGGTTCCCATCCTCCAAGCCAGTCTCCGCTTCATAACCTTCTCAATGACACTCAATCCAATAATCAAGCTAACACGTCCAAAACGCTCCGTGCAGTTATAATTCCATTAAGTAAATCAGATGATACTGAAGGGGAGATCGAAAATCCAATCACGAATGGCCGTCTATAACCCAGAAGCTAAATCTTAGCGGCACAAAACACACGAGGCACAAACAATGAGCTTGCATTGCAACACAAATGAGACAAAAGAACACTGGATGCAAACAATGAGACGTAAGATCGCTGCACACAAACCAGGATGGAGGCGAGGGAGGTAGCGCGTGCCCCCGGTGGGGAGCTGGACGAGCAGGGAGAGGACGGCCGCCTTGTTGTCAGAGCACATCTCGAGCGCTATGGGGCTGGCCACCGCCGCCGCCGCTGCTGCCGAGGTTGGCTGGCACACCGGCGAGGATGGTGCGCTGCGGGTCTGTGGCATTTAAAGGAAGATTCGTTATTTCACTCGTTTTACCAACAGTTAATTTTTAGCCAGTAATTAGACTGGTTAGGCTAGTCCCACCTGTAGTTCATTTTTAGGTAGTTATTCAGCTGGTTTGGCTGGCCAGTAATTCCGCTGATTTGGCTATTTTCACCTGCAGTTCATTTTTAGCCAGTAGTTCGACTGGTTGGGCTAGTTTTACTTGCAGATAATTTTTAGCATTCAATGCACGCTGGAATGCAATTGAATTGCTTTGAAATTTAAAAACTCAGAAACATGCATTTTGTGCAGATTAGTGTATACCTAAAACCTGTTGGGAGGCGACTTCTCTTCCAGCAATGGTGCATTAGTGATAGATAAACGTGGTATTTAAAGTCGAGAATGTCACAATACAACGTAGGTGCATTTCACTTGAAAATTTTTCTTAGAAAATTATTTTAAGCACAACCACATCAAAAATGGAAGCAGTGTTATGGTACTATGGGTCTAGTATTGATATGAATACGCGGAAGAGGCTCAGCCCAACGCCATGCTTGCTTTTCGTAGCTTTTCAGTGCCATGGCCGCGCTACTGCAATAATTCGCCAGTGCAGTCCACTGAGCAGCACCAACTGCATCAGGGGCTAATAGCCACTATTTGACAATATTGGGTACTGACAGTATGTAGAGCAAAATAATAGAACGCATGTTATTACTGCACTGAACCGCTACTTGCCACCACCAAGTTGCTGCATATTCATCAGTAAATTCTCATTCCTTTACAGTGGAAACCGAATATTTTCCTTCATTTCAGAATATCAAACCTATTCTTAAAACAGCTTGATTAAAGTCTGAAGAATAGAAGAGCACTGAAGTTTGGCAAATCCATGAGTGTTGTGACTATAAGCCGTTGAAAGATCAATTCACAGCCTCTTTCATACGCAGACTTGGATGAAAACTTGCTTAGTCACATCACTTAACGCAGCCTAGTTACATTTCTGCATACATGTTAAGCCCTATACTGTTAAAGAGAATTTAAAAACCCACTTTCACAAACAGCTCTTATGTATTTTATTCCTTGTGAAATTTGTGCCCTAATGTGTTCTTCGAAGCTCATTGGAGAGTGGCAGTCACTTCCTCGTTGTGATGTCAGTGACTACATGAAGCCGGTGCCAGTTTATTGATGGTGGTTGTGATAACGGTTATATGAGTACAAAAGGCGGACGTTAAAGGGTCAACTCTGAAAGCGTGAGCATCAGAACAATAAGAAACGGGTACCTTGTCGCGACCAATGACGGCCCCGCCATTGGCGTGCCGGAGGTGGTGGAGCTGGAGGTGTTCCTTCTCGCCTCCAGTCCCCTCCTCCACTCCCAGGGGCTGGTGTAACTCCAGCAACACAGGCTTGAACGGACGAGCAGCCATCGCCTCCATCTCAACCATCAGTCTCTGCACATGGTGATTTGCTTATACACTTTGACTGCGGCGGGTAAAATTTAAGGATAATGTTAAATTCCAATTTAAAGTCAATTCTAACGTTGAAAATACAAAAGGTCAACTTAATCGTGTTTTCATTTAGTTTTGATTATGGTCAGCAACTGAATGAAAACTCGGTGACCGATTAGGCTCACGTCGCAGTCAAAGTGATAATTTCATGTTCGCACACTCAAGTGCTCAGTGCCAAGCTAAAATAATGAAATGACGAGCTTCAAGTGCTTGAAAGGAAGAGAACTCGGGTAGGAGGAAAAACTAGAAGTAAACGATGAGCTTAGTATCTCCTTCTGAGCTACTGATGCAAGGAACAAGCTTTCAATCTATCATTTCTAACGAAATAACCTTTGATCTAAATGAAAAACGGCGTATGCTTAAAACTGAAATACTCCTTTATTCACCAACAAACAAACTCTCTTAGAAATGCGATTGATTAAAAACATTCGTGTAATGTCTATAATTTAATTGAATTTAGGCGTCATGAATAGGAAATAATTTTTTAAAGAACAAAAACTGACTGCTCAATAAACGAGCAGTAAATCTCAGAAGAGAGTCAGGCCTTCAATGAATTCAAGGTGCCGTACTAAACACCAATTTCCAACACAAGACCACGACGACAACAGCACTCAGTAAAAGAAATGCACTTCCACGCGGTCACGAAGAAACTGTCTCTTCTCTCATCAACATACAGGTCACACGCTAAGCATAAAACAAGACTTGACAGCGGGGTCAGGAATGCAAGTAGTCCTTGAGCTAGGCCACTCACCCGTCGACGAGTGTAAATGTCATATTTCTGTTTGATCTTCCAGAGCACAGCGGCAACCACCAACAGGCAGAGGAAACACCTGCAACAAACATCAAACATCAGTGCTGCTCTCGTGTCAAAACGTCAAGGATTATTACTTGTAATTCAACATACGGATTGTTGACTTGTGAAGTCTACCACACGCAATATAGTTGCAATGAGAACACGCTAGAATTGAGAAACAGCCACTCACAAAAGGAAGATGTAGAAGAAACCGAGAAGGTTGAGCTTGAGGTACTGCGAGAAGGAGACGACGATCTCGACAGGAGGTGTGAAGTTGTAGACGTAGACATGGAAGGTGGTGTTGTTGTCGGCTGAGCCAAAGGTGTAGTCCGTGTGGCTGAAGCGGCGCTGGATGCGCGTGCCAGTGAAGTTCCTAACCACCCACACCTCGTGACCGCCCTCTGTGGAGGATCACGCAATCACCACTTATGTGCACTCGGTCCTCGAGTTAAACATCAACTTAGGCAAACCTGAACTCACAATGAGAAAAAATGGCACTAGTTATTTTCAAAACAAATCATACATCGTATTGGTTGAGTTACTTAGAGTAATTTTACCCGTAAGGATTGTGGTTTTCATACTGTGACGTCATGAAACTCAACGGTCAACTGGAGTGCCAAAATTTGAAAGCGACAGAAGTGCCACAGATAAATCATTGCACGGGTTTGTATGCACCAAAATATTCACTGCCAGAAAACGCGACACGTTAACATCGATAAAATCACGATAACAATGAAAACTTCGGTGTAAGAAAGATAGTCTTTGAGGGAATAAATTCCTAACAAAGTTTATTGAGAAAGCGAAAACTAATTCCCTGCAGCCATAGTGATAATTTGAAGCATGTTATCAAGCTAGCTCCGGCGCCACTCACTCTCCTTAGCAGAGATCTTGATGCGGGCAGGCTTGGAAGAGCTGATGTCGAAGTCTGTGTCCACGTTAGCTTTGGTGGGCACATTGAAGAAGTTAATTTGGCGGACGTGACGGTCTTCTGCCTTCGACAAGTTGAAGGTGAACTGGTAGTCTATTTGCAAGTCGTCTGTGAGACGGATTGAATAAAATTAAACTTTTATAAAGACATGACAGACGCAGCACAGTTCTGCAACGCAAGCAGCACTGCTCTAAATCATTTCTTTCTATGAGGTTTAGTAAAATTAATCAGAGCTCCCATGAGCTCTGAAATGGCAGCAGTAATGAAGCACTTGACCAATAAGATAAACCCAGGATACCAGGCAAAAATTTACGTATGGACGATATTACACTGACGAAGATATCGGATGAATTGCTGTATCAAAACGCACCAATACAATCCAGTTTCTACACCATGATTTAATACAAAATGGATGAATGCATCACGATTTCCGGAATAATTATAAGGTGTGGCATAAAACATGGATACCGATTTGGAAGTTATCGTCATTTACTTGAAATAAAGAACCTATTTTGCGTATTAATTACAACAATAAACTAGTTTTCGATAATTTAAAGCAACTAAACTTCACATATTTTGTAACTAGTTTTTTCACGACAAACAAATTAGACGACATGCCCCACAAGTAGAGCATCAGCACCACTCACTTTTCCTCTTTGGAACGCCTTTGTTGCCGTTGGGGAGGCTCAGAACTGCCATTCAACCTAACCCACTCACAAAAACGCGATTTGGAACGCCTTTAATACCGTCAGGGAGGCACAAAACTACCATTCAACCTAACCCACTCACAAAAACGCGATTTGGAACGCATTTAATACCGTCAGGGAGATTTAAAACTGCCATTCAACCTAACCCACTCACAAAAACACGATCCATTTCTGGGGTCTCCGAAGTAGTTGTTCTGCTCATCACACTTATCGCAGTGCTCTCCGGTCACGCCCTTCGTGCTGCAGAAGCAGCGGCCCGTGCTCCTGTCGCAGAGCGTGCCGTGCTCGTGACAAAAGCAGGGCGTGCAGTGACCGCCGTTGATGGCCGAGCCGAAGTAAGTCTGCCTGCAGTGCTGGCAGTGGCGCCCTTCGGTGTTGTTGGCGCATGGCCGCACACATGCAAACTCCTCGTCAGGTCTGTGCAGCCCTGACGACAGCGCGCTGCTGCTCGGAAGCTGGTTAGTCGTGCCCGTGCGAGACGAGCTCCCATCTCCACCTGGCGCGCCTTTGCAGTGGCTGTGGCCGTTGCAGTTGCATGCTGGGAGAAAAGAGGAATACTTTGGAGTACATACTTTGTGATGGATGGTGCACATACTTAGTGATGGGTGATAGACCCACTCATGAATGGTGGATAGAAACCTCAGTGGAGCAATGACTCTCCATAAAGACCCGTGACTTATGAAGCACGATATTCTAAATCCTGAGGTTGTGAGATACTGAAGTGATTTTCGCACGAGACCACGACGGTCTGGTAACTGCAGCTGCTGATCCGAACTCGCTTCACATACGCTGAGGCCATACGGCCGACTCCCGCCACATGTAAACATACGGGGTCGTGCTTCGTAGTTGAGGGGACTCATGCCTCATACATGCTTCGGGAATTTATTGTCTCATTTTCCTTTGTAATTAATGTGCTCAATAAAGAAACACAGTGCGAATATTGGAAGCACAAAACATGCTTATAAGAATGCATTTGCGCGGCACAAGTGGCAAAATAGTACTGCATGTGTCACCCGAATAATGAAATGAGAATAAATACATGCCGTACGTGTGTGATTTCTTACTTTTTCTACGCTAAGAGCTGCGCCTAATGCAAAAGTTTGAACACTAAAAGCAAATTTTTTGTTTCAGAAATATAAACATTGCTCAGAAGAAGAAAAAAACGAGTACATTGAGTCCAACACTGGTTTGAAGAGCACACTCAAATTAAAGTACATCAAAGGGGCGCGTGACTTAATATGCAAGCACAAGCTGAAGTGAGCGATGAGAAACTATTCCAGATAGAACTCTTCGAAAATAAATAAATAATATGTATGTCTCTCAGAGAAAATACAAGTCTTGACGACACCAATCATCTGTCCCTTGCGTTTGGTACACGCAAGCTATTTGCACACTTCAACATGTCATTTAAATTTTAAGGTCTAACCTGCGTTTCCACTCGGGGCCAAAAAACAACAAAACCAATGCAGATGAGACAATAAGTCAGAGTGTCCAAAGTGACACACTATGAGAGAGGGCAGCATTGATGGCATGATGCACACCTACAGAATGCCAGTAAATGGCAGCTCACAAGAGCATGCACACCTGTATAAGGTCAGTAAATGGCAACACACAAAGGTAGTAAATGACAACTTACATGGGTAGCAAATGGCAGCTCACAAGAGCAAGCATACCAACAGAATGGCAGTGAAGGGCAACTCACCAGGGCAGGACGTGAAGTACCAGCTGGTGATGGGGCAGGCAGGAGGCAGCAGGTCCCCAGTGAGGTGGTGTCGAGGTCCCGTCACACCTCCAGTGATGCAAGAGCCTGTCCCTGTACCGCTCCCATCGTCACACCACCCGCACTCGATGGAAGATTGGCAGGAGATGCAAGAGCGGTGCAGTAGGCAAGGGTCGGACCCTGCACATCGGGACAACCAACTTTCGTAAGTTCTATAGGGTCAAAGCGTCAAACTCTGTATGAGAACGACCGAAGTTCAATCTCAACGTGATGTCGGACCCTGCACATCGGGATAACAAACGTGTGGAAGTCCGCCATGGTGCATGGGTACATCGGACAACGAACGTGTGGTGCAGAGTTAACGCGCCACACTATGTACGAGAACGCCTAAAGTTCAATCTCAACGTGGTACAGTCATCGAGGCAAGCAGCTCCAATGGATGGTTGTATAAAACATAACGGGTAGAAGACGGTATAGGGGAAACTCAGCTACTCAAGAAGTATGCAATTCACGCGCTCCCTTCAAATTAAAAAGCGGGATAAGCAAATTAGAATCACACCGCGACTGTAACAATAACGCGACCAACAATGAAAGAAAATCTAAATGGGAGACATCTTTACTTGTGCTTCATCAATTTTTTTCAATGATCTAAAGCCATGGATATGAGGGGTTAGCACTGACCTCGCGTTGTGTTCCTACAGAGGGAGATGCTGGTGGACCACTCCCTGCACGAGCCGTAAGGGAAGCTGACGAGGTACGAGTTGTTGTCCACGCAGCGCTGCTCGTTGTGGCACCACATGCACTGGCCCTGGTCACCACACAACAGTGAACTCACGGTAGTGATTACATTAGATGTTAGTTTAAGCCTCTCTAACCGCTAAAAAAAGCGTTCCAAAGAGAAGAAGGACGAAGGCATCATTTTGTAGGGAGATAAGGGAATGCGGAATCTATGCAGAACTGGCATAGAAACAGTAAGTTGAGAAAGAAGCTTATGAAACAATTTGAAAAGTTGAAGAAGAAAGTAGAAGGTGCTGAAAAACGACAGAAGTGAACCAAAAAAAGGTGGTCCTTGACATCACAAAAATATTTTATTTCAACAAAAAGAAGGTCTACCTAACTTTCAGCTCAGGCCCTCACACACCCACGGTAAAGGAAACGAGGTAGAGTCATTTCTATGGGGGAAAATACACTTCCTCTTGTTCGGCTAGCCAATAGAACGGCTTTACTTCAAACAAACTTTGTGACGTCACCATTGCGACATGCCGTTAGGCCAATAGTGGTGCCAGATTTGGGGCTAGCATTGTTGTCAGATGAAACATGAGCGCTGCTACTGGTTTGTTGCCATGACGTCAGCATTGCCACACGGTCGATGAAAAAGACACATGAAAAGTCTACACTGACATAAAATTCACTCGAGGATCGCTCTTGTCCCATTCTAATTAGGAAACATCACAAGCACTAAATGCTCACCCTGGTACAGTTTTCACAGGAGGTGCTCAGATGACACGGAGGCATGTGGCAGGGTCTGAACTTGGCACCGTTGGCAGGGTCCGTGGAGGACGGCACAGTGACGGCAGTGGGCACAGGTGATGTCGTAACTCCTTCTATGGCTTCCTCTTTCTCATCCGAGCCGACATCGGCAGCGCCCCCTTCTCCAACATCGGACGGAGGGCCACTGTGTGTCTGCGTGCTGTTGTTGTACACGCACTGGTTGTTCTGGAGCCAGACGCACGACTGCTGGGCGCCGTTAGCATGGAAGTTGTGGCAGTGTTGGCAGGAAATGAGGGCCCGGCAGCGGTGAGGCAGATCCGAGCCAGTAGGGCATTCTGATGCAGACACCAGCGTCTGGCAAGGCATCATCTTTATTAAGGTAACATCCAACACAGGTTCCGTTCCCATCAAGGTATTCATCCAAACTAGGTTTCTATTAAGGTGTTCACCTGGCATCCAACCTAGGTTTCTATTAAGGTGTTCACGTGGCATCCAAACTAGGTTACTATTAAGGTATTCACGTAAAATCCATTCTAAGCATGTGCTCAAATCATTCTAATCAACAGGTGGAGAATTCTAACAATGTGAGAAATGAATGAGAAATTAGAGTCAGGAAGTTTTGGTGGTGGCTAACACTCGCACCAACAAAGAACCCATCGTGACCATAAATGAGGAGAGAACAAAAGCGTTAATGCAAGCAGAATTTTTAGAGTAACAGCATACACCGCTAACTTTTCCCAAAATTTGGCACTCAAACACTACTTGATTGTACAAGTCAAAGTAACATGACGACCAGACTGTGAACATGGCTATCACATTACAATCTTCAAAATGAGCTATAGCTATCAATACGAAAACTAAATCATAACCACCTCCATGAAGAATCAAACTAACAATGACACCACTGGCTTCTTTCCTTCTGCTATAATAATAGTAATAACAAATTTCGAGTAACGTTTCAACTAGGGCCTCTAGTAATTTGCAACCATGAACCTTAGGCTGGGTAAACCCAAAGGCTATAGATATCATCCTCTATGCTCATAAAAGAATGTCACAATTAAGCCGCGACTGGAATCATAAGGTCACAATTAAACCCATGCTCTTAAAAGAATGTCACAATTAATCCACGGCGGGAGCATTTAAAGCGCTCATCACCAAGACTTACCTTCGCCACTGGGTTCCTACAGGCATCTTTGCAGCCCGTGGCGCCGCACCACACGCAGCCCAGACTCGAGTGGAGGCACGTGACGCAGTTGCTGATGGCCCGACACTGCGCCGCGCTGCTGTTCAGGTTGTGCCGGACGGCGAAACTCGGCAGTCTGGCGGCAACCGCAGCCGCCGAAGGTGACGTGGTGTCTGTGCTCCTGGGAGTGCCGTCCTTGTTGAGGTCGTGTGGGCACAGTATATACGAGTTGGGATCTTTTGAAGGATCGTACAGCTCGCACTGTGACAGAACCCTGGAAAATCAAGTACGTGAATAAGAGGAAGTCGCATTTTACAGCTTAGATAATTTGAGAATGTATACGAGCAAACTTTCATCAACGCTTTTTCATAAAAATATAGCTAAATTGTCTCTGAAACTTTGGGATTTGATCAAGTAATAGTGAGTGCACACAAAATATTTTACTTGACCGTTTGAGTTTCTACAGCCCTAAGTGAAAATAAATTCCGAACAATCCAGTTATTTTAAATCATCCAATTTCGACTAGTGCTCGAGAGTGCATTTTTTGAATGCCAAGATTTCTGTTATACCTCAAGTGTTGCACCACACATGGTCGCACAAACATAAGCACACGGTACTCGTTCTAAATACACATTAGAGTTACTCATCCACTTCAGCCACACAAAAAGGGCTTAAGTATTCCAGAAACATACATGACAAACAGTTCTCACGTGTGACAGCCACACTTGGAACATGACTCACATGTACCAGTCACGCAAAAGAGAAACACGTGGCACAACCTTATCTGAAGCAAAACTCGCGTGTTTCAGTACACCAAAAACTCCCACAAAAAAACACGAAAACCCCCAAACGCTGCAGCCCCACAAAAAAGTTGTCACAGCCACCCATAAAACAAAACACATACTCCCGCCACACAAAATAGAGACACATGTGGCACAGGAACATATGAAAAAAAGAGTAACATTCGCGTGTCACAGCCACCCATGAAACAAAAGAAAAACATTCGCGCGTCACAGCCACTCATGAAACAAAAGAAAAACATTCGCGCGTCACAGCCACTCACGAAACAAAAGAAAAACATTCGCGCGTCACAGCCACACCTGAAACCTAACTGGCATGCTCCAGCGAGACAAAAGAGCGCGACTCACGTGTTCCAGACGCATTTGAGAGCAGGGTACTTGTTGAGGCAGTCCCGCGGGCTGGAGTGGAGCACGCAGCGCCCCGAGTGGAGCACGAGGGCAGACCCCAGCATGCGACCGCTAAAGCCGCTCAGCACGACCCCCACTGACGACAGCACGCCACCTCCTGGTGCGGGACGCAATAACAAATTTAATAATGATGGTAATAATGACAATGATGATAATGATAATGTCACATCAACTTCTTCAATACAATATCACATCAACCTCTTCAATACAGTACGAAAAATATAGCGAGCGACAACCGCGAGGCATTGGTTACCTTGGACAGTGGACTCCTCAGCGTCGCCTACAGGCCCGGCAGTGCGACGGCTTCCGTCACGGAGGGAAGACGTGCGCGGCACGTCCCGCAGCACCACCATCGTGTGGCCGTACCGTGCTGTGTCCACACCAACATCTGCAAGACAATGCCGCTGTAACTATGGCAACAGAGACATCTACAGGACAACGCCGCTGTGACTATGGCAATAGAGCGAGACATCTACAGGACAATGCCGCTGTAACTATGGCAATAGAGCGAGACATCTGCAGGACAACGCTGCATCAGGTAAACTTATTGCTGCTGTAGCTATGGGACTGGGCTGTACTTTTCGGAATAGAGCGAGTTACAGAGCATCAGTTCCATGTAATTGAAAGAAACAGCCCTTCGTAATACCTTCTGTAAAGAAATAAAAAGACGACAATGTTCCATACAAATCAAGTTAGCTAATACCAATTTCATAAAAGCAGAGAGGAACTGACCGAGAGGCTGGGGCAGGTGCTCAGTCCAGACGCCACAGAGCGTGTCGTAGAGGAGCGTGGCGTGCGTGTAGCAGCGGGCGCTGTGGCTGACGGAGGTGTCGTTGTGGCTGTTGCCCCCGTAGTACACCACGGCCCCCGGCGCCAGCTGTGCTCCAGAGTGCAGGTACACCGAGCGAGGGGACGATGGCAGCACGTACCTGAGACAGACAGCTTTGTTAACACTTTGGCGGCAGCACGTACCAGAAAGAGAGGTTTGTTGAAACTGCAACGTGAGAGCCACCGTTGATGCACAGTTTCCATAATGATGCTCACCGACCAGTAGTCACAAACTCAATTTTCATGAATGCTTACTCAACGCTTGATGAAGGTGGTGTTTGCAGTTTTCTTCATTAAGTTAACGTTTCCTTGCAGTTAACGTCTGCGGTTTTCAAAATTGCTTACCACAATTGACGTTAAATTTGAGTTGCATTTCAAACAGGCAAACAAACAAATGCCAAACAGAGGCAAACAAATGTCTCTTTCTCTATGATGAACACAAACAGTCCCGTCCTAGATTGCTAACCCATTATACCAGCATCTAGTAGACCACTTAGATTCAATAATAAGTGAAGATGGATGAACTTACAAACTTATTTTCAACTAGCAAGCCCAGTAGAGCAGCGTGTATTTGACCAGTTGTGACTAACCCATTAATCCCATTATACCAACATTTAATTCTCCATTTTCAGTCAACAGCAATATATTTAATAACTGAGGTAAATTAATTTAGCATGTCCAGTATATACCAACATCTAGTTCTCTATTTAGAGTCAACAGCACAATATCTATCCACTGAGGCAAATAATTGAGCCTGTCCAGTTGACTGACTTATTACACCAACATCTAGCTCTCCATTTAGAGTCCACAGCAACATAACAGAAGTAAATCAATTCAGCAAGTAGAGCAGCGAAACAGGTGGGGGAGGTGTGGCTGTAGGCGAGCATGTGGGGCACGATAACCCAATATACCAACATTTAGCTCCTTATTCAGAGTCCTCAGCAAGATATTTAACAACGGAAGTAAATCAGTGTAACCAGCAGAGTGTCGCACCAGGTGGCAGAGGCGTGGCTGTAGGCGAGCATGTGGGGCACAACGCTGGAGGTGGAGGCGGCAGCGACGAGGCCGCCGTGCACGAGCACCACGCGCCCCACGGGGTCCCACACCACCGAGTGGCCGTATCGACCCTGCACCACCGCACCGCCGCACTGCACCAGCCTCCAGCTGTTGCTCCCTGCACAACGTCACAACATCGGCTACAGTTTTGAAAAATGGATAAAAACTAGACGAAAAATAGCATGCGCTATTGATTGCACAAAATCAACATTGACTCCAGTTTAAAAAAAAATGAATAAACACTAGCCTCCGCTGTTGCTCCTTGCACACCATCAAAACCATTCCAACATCGGATCCAGTTTTAAAAATTGGCTAGGAACTATCCGAAGAACAGCATTGGTTCCACAAAATGGGTCTGTCACATGACTCCAGACGTGATTATGAGCTTCAATAATAATCCTTATCCTACGGGTGTTTACACACCAAAAGACTGAAAGCGAGAAAGCTTGCGAGAGTGAAAGATGTGAGGCGAGAATTATCAGACACCAAAAGATAGCCAGTTTGCGCCTGAATGTCATGGAGAGTGGACTGTTACCTAGACCAGCGGTACAAGCATGAGTTTGTAATGTTGAGTTTCACTCCTATTTCATCCCATTGCTTTGAAACGTGTAATCTGTTACTGTGCTTTGAATCTTTTGAGTTCCAAAAGCACAGTACAGCATAATCTTTGGATATCAGGATTCAGGAGTTCAGTCTATGCTGGAGGAATTGAGCCACACACCTTCCTCGTCGATATCTCGCCGCACATTGCCAGAGGCTTGTCGTTGCAGCTCTCGAGCATGACTCTTTCTTTGAGCCACTTTCTCGCTTCTGAATAGCTTGGGGCTTTTCCGCTCACTAGCTTGTTAACTTTTAGTGTGTGAATTCCATAGCAATCCGTGATAATCATTTCAAGCTTGCTTGCTTTCTCACTTCAAGTCTTTTGGTCTGCGAGCACCTTAAGTCTAGAGACACAACCCTAATTGTCGCACAACTGCATACTGCTTAGAACACATCCATATATGACCTAAAAACATCCATCCTCCACCTAAAATTTCATAGCTATGACTATACACTCAAGCTAAAGGTTCTTCAACTTACCAAAATGATACTCCTGCACAGTGTTAAGGAAGCCATAGATGGGCGAGTAGCCAAAGATGACGAGCATGACGTCTTCTTTTTCTTCTCCACCACCGGGAATGATGACAGCCCCCGCTCCAACAACAGCGATGGGAGCACAAAGTCCCCCGCGGCCTCTCCTGCGTCTACACTCTCCCCCATACCCCCCAGAGTCCCCAGGGTTGAGGTTGGACGCGATGCTGTTAGGGGAGTCAGCAAAGAACAGTGACTCAGGAGAGCTGTCATCGTCTTCTTCCTCTTCGTCTTCATCAAAGAGAGCAGTGTCCTCCAGAGGAAGATGGACTTTCTCAGCATCTTCTTTCTCATCTTCATCTCTTCCACCACTCACTGAAACTCCTCCACCCGTTTGTGCCTTGCGTCTGACTCGAGATTTTGCTGACCCTCCGCTAGTGCTGCCAGTAACTCTCAAGTCTAAAGGATCTTCCTCCACAGGAATGCGCGCGCTACTGTCATATAGTTCATCCAATGGCTTGTTGCTGTCAACAGTTCGGTTTTTGCGATGCAGTTTACGGGCATTTCTCCTATTCAGAAGTCGACCATCGCGATGCCGACCAAACCAGCGGTTACGCAAGTTGGAAGAGCCTCCTGAACTGTAAAGCTTTCCCCAGTTCTGCTTGCTGTCTGCCAGCTCGCTATTAGGAGTTTGAAAGCTCATATCTTTCCCCAAATTAGCACTTCTATTTGGTTTAGGGTTACTAATGTCTAATTCTCTGTCACTGTCCCATGGAGAATCGTTTCCCTCGCCAGGACTAAGTTTTTGACCTGAGCTCGGTAGCGCATCACGCGCATCTGTGACGTGTGTCGTGTCCCTTTGAGTTGTAGAAGGAACATCAGTTGAACTATACAAGAGCTTCTCACTCATAACACGACCAGTAGTGGCTTTAGTGGTTTTGTTAGAAACAGAAGACTTGCCTTGAAACTGGGCTTCATACAAGTCGGGATATTTCTTCCGTAGGTACGACACAAAATCTCCCACACTTTTCCCAGCGCTTCGTTCCACAGAAGAGCTTTTGCGAAGGCCTGCATCTTTATCAGGGAAGGACTCAGCATCCAGATCCTCAGAGTGTGCATCACCTCCAGGTGGGTATACGTCAGGCGGGTAAACATCAGATGGGAATACATCAGGTGGCTGGACGTACTCGTCACTGCGTCTCACGCCTCGGCGGCCTCCGTTGGGTTTCCTGCCCCCGTCATGGGACAGCGGTCTGTTAGCACTGCGGCGGCCGCCCAGCAGAGACCACTTCGAGGTGCTGGGTACGAACCGCCACAGCTGTGACGTCACAGACCCGTCGCGCAGCTGCCCGCCGAAGATCATCAGCGTGTCCTGCCGCGCACAAATGGTTGTGACCCACAATAACACTAGGAAAACAAGTAAGAATAATAATTTATCTCAAAAACAGGCTCGCCACATAACAATTTCAAAATTATCTCAAAAACAGGCTCGCCTCGCCACGTGAGAATAATAAAATTGTCTCAAAAATATGAAAATCATGTGGAGCCTGAGGAGAAGGCCATAATGGAGGTGGATTATACGAGGAAATGATGTGCCAATGAAATGAGATGTGATTTTAAACATCAGGAGTATTTTTTACAACAAACGATTAAGTTCCAACAAGAATACACAAATTCAGGAAGAGAATCATTCAGCCACGAAGAGAATCATGATCACTATTCACTACTACAAATTAAGCAACATTATCTACTTTGAGGAGAAAACCCAGAAAATAATATACATAAATAACTGAATGCATTTCAGTGACAGTTAACAAGAAACAAAAACAAAATATTTTGTCAGTTTTATTTTTTAATTAGATAGAGCTCAATAGCATGTCGACCCCACAACATTTATGAATCAATCAACAACTCATGCCAGCACTCAGCTGGCACCTCTTCTTACTTGTACAGGAAAACATTCAAACTATTAGGATCACTTGAAACACTTTTAATTGGCAAAGAAAATTGCTGTTCACAAGCACATGATCTTTCTTAGTTTGGCTCAGTTTTCTGCACACCTGCCACTTTTATCCAATGCATGCACTTCCACACCTAATACCTTTATTTTCACACACACCCCGCATTCTATTTCAACGTACTGCACACACGCTACATGCAATGCATACTATACACATTTCATACATTCCGCGCCATTCTACATGTGCATGGTGTTTTTAAAATACGGAACCTGAAAAATCTTCAATAACTTTTAATACAATGAACGGATTTTTTGAAAACAAGCTATGACAATGCTCCTTCCATTAGAGAAGCATGCAGAGCTTTTGAAAACTAATTGTTCCTTTGTCCAGTTCGTCATCTTGGCGGCAGTTTCAAAGCAGGATGAATTTTACTGTGTCCTCTGATTCTTATTTTGAGTGTTGTATCATGAATACGTAGGTACCAAATAAAAGATATAAATCTCAGCATTCTACTGCCGTTTTGTTTTCAATAATCCATTCATTGTATAAAAAGTTTTTCAAGATTTCTTCGGGTCCCAGATTTAAAAAAACACCCTGAATTTCACAAATTCTTCACACGTCATACTTTTTACACACACTACAACCTTCACACGCGCCCCACACTCCACACATCTTTATACTCAACACACTTCATATACTCAGCACACGACACACTTCATGCAAGCTATACTACATATACGCCACACACTTTGCACATTTCACACACGCCCCACACTCCCCCCTCACGTTGTGGTTGACGGCGACGTGGCCGTGGCGCGCGCTGGGCTCCCTGTTGCCCTTCGCCACCACCGCCTCCACGCTCCCGTCTGCTCAGCGTCATACACAGCCTCAGTGAACACTCGCTGACTCTTTCATTATTGTACTCTTACTATCATTGTTGTTGTGCTGATTCTCTTGTTATTGTACTCTTACTATCATTTTTGTACTGATTCTCTTGCTATTGTACTCTTACTATCATTGTTGTTGTGCTGATTCTCTAGTTATTGTACTCTTACTATCATTGTTGTTGTGCTGATTCTCTAG
>JACJUY010001500.1:40693-61435 GCA_014220935.1 Platorchestia sp. MABIK | reverse complement strand
TTGTTGTTGTGCTGATTCTCTAGTTATTGTACTCTTACTATCATTGTTATTGTGCTGATTCTCTAGTTATTGTACTCTTACTATCATTGTTTTTGTGCTGATTCTCTAGTTATTGTACTCTTACTTTCATTGTTGTTGTACTGATTCTCTTGTTATTGTACTCTTACTATCATTATCGTTGTTTTTACAACGTTGATTATCATTAAACGGCGGCAGCCTTCTGCTACCAGTTACGGCAGCTCGTACACCCTGCCATGCTGCAAGCTAATCAAGGGCGGAACACTCCAAGACTCTACAGCAGGACACGTTCGTGTCAAGACGGCCGACAGTGAGATACTCGGATTCTAAGTAACGCAAGAGATCTTGCAACCTGCACGTGCTAGTAGCAGAGGTGAACACCTCTCACCCTCAGTTCAGATAAACAATTGATGGTCTCTGCAGATCAACAGGGCATCTTGCGTCAAAACTGACGCTCATAAGAATTCTAATAAAAACACTTGCATCATGCCACTACAAATATCAGAGGGTCGTGATTCCACCACTATTTGTTCAGAAGAGACGCAATAACCTAACAATTTACATTGCACAGTGCAGTGTGTTGAATGGGAACATGCAACACAAGGAATGGCATTCATTAAAAACATAACCTGAGGTCATACAGATTGATTAAATGACCTGTGAGCAGCGTGTTCGAAAGACATTTTCACAAATTTTCAATATCTCACTCACTCCATTACAATTAGCGACTAAAAAGTCATTAACTTTCAGCTATTAGAAAATAATCGAAATTCAAGTCTCCCTAACAGTTTTCATCTCTCCATGACCCCACTACATCATACTTCTATGTCAAATAAATTAATATTTTATTTTCTATTATAATAAATAGTGTGGACGTATAACACAAGCAAGATTAGACCTACAATTCTGGTGCGCAGCCGCGGTAGAGAAAACAAGGCAGAGTCATTTCTATGGGGGAAAATATACCTCCTCTTGTTCGGCTAGCCAATAGAACAGGTTTATTTCAAACAGACTTTATGACGTCACCATTGCGACATGTCGTTAAGCCAATAGTGGTGCCAGATTTGGGGCCAGCATTGTTACCAGATGTATATGAGCACTGCTACTGGGTCGTTTCCATGACGTCAGCATTGCCACACGGTGGACAAATAAAAGACGGATTTAACCCTACCTTGTTTCTTCTACCGTGTGCACAGTACCGACACCAACACGAAGCAATAAAGAACTCACCAGAGGTGTTGTACCGCACCAAGAAAGGCAGCGGCTCGAAGGAGAAGCCCCCAGCCATGTATATGACGTCACCGAAGGCCACCGTTGTGGACGAGGCTCGCTCCAGCAGAGGGTGATGCAGTTCACCATCGTCACCATTCTCCGTGCCATCGTCACCATCTTCTCTGGCTCTTCTCCGCTGCCGACCGCTTCTCCCACCCTCATTTGGACTGAACTCGTTTCTTCTCCTAATCCACGTATCATTGAAATGGTTAGCAGAACTGGAACTGGATTTGGTGGCTGAGCTCTCAGGAGAAGCATCAGTTGTGACAGAAAGTCTATTTTCATTTTCCGGGTAATTTGTAATGGCTATATTCTCTACTTCAGTCACTGGTGTCACGCCGTTATAGCTTGAATGTCTTAAATTTTGCATCCCAAAAGGATTCGTTGCATCAAAAGCAGTTTGTTCGGAAGTTTCTTCTCGAGCGGACACATTTGAAGACGCTAGTAATTTACCATGCCAAAGAGCCTCTGGAATGTACGTCTCTAGGTTGTTTTGTGGCTTTGGTAGTGTTGTGGGAAAAACCATGGCAGCAGAAGTTGGTCCAGATGACCTCTGTACACGTGATGCAAAACCCCCACGTAATGCAGGGTACCACCAATACGACGTCACACGCAATGGCGGCTGCACCAATAACTGGGACACCGGTAGTCTTTCAATACCATTATCCTGATTTGTCACCGAGACGTGACCTTCGTGAGGAATATTGAGGTTATTTGTACCACTGGTGACATCGCTTGTAGAACCGAAGTTCTCGTCCCTTGAGACTGACATGAACTTCTGTCTGCTAGAACCCAACCACTCATCAAAGTCAGGATCCCCCGAGCTAGGTCCTGCCCAAGCTGGAACACGATCGCTGGAGGGAACAAAGTCACCGAAATGCACACCAAACTCTCCTCCAAGTGCTCCTCCTCTCCGGACGCTAGCAGGGGATATGTCATTCAGTATGTTGCCCTGAGGGAATTCTTCTCTTCCTCTAGACCTGACTAAAGGAGGTCCTTCACTCTCCGTTAAAACGATCCCAAAATCGCGGGGGTTGAAGGCCTCTTCGCCGTGTGGATGAGATGCAAAATTATAGCCATATTTGATGGAGAATTCAGACTCCCAAGGAACATCGTCAACATAATCGGGGAAACTTGAGCCACTGAACCTGTTGGAATTTTCGGATTTGATCTGGTTTCTAAAACCAACTTCTTCGCCTTTTCTCGGAGAGGCTTCACGTGGGTTCTCTTCAGTATTTACTATAAAGCTCCCAACTCTGAGTGTTTTGTAAGCACTGCTGCGATGGTCACTCAGCTCGCTGTTCACTGCAGACCCAGAAGACGGAAGGGAATGGATGGACGCGGAAGTGTTGCGAGGAAGACCAGGATCTGATGTTTGCTGAGTGGAGAGCCTGCACAGATCGAGTCCCATTACCACAATTACTATCTTTTTTTAGTATTTATTTGCATCATCAGAGTTGCAAGGTTTAAGTATGTATTTGCACCAGAGTTGTGCGGCATGCATGTTGCAAGGAGTTCAGTCTCTCCTCAGAGTTTTATGCCATGCTTGTGGCGAGGAATTATTTTTAACCATCTCATATTAGACTTATTTTAGCTTAACATAGACCGCATGAATATAACTTTCGGCTGGAAAAAGTAGTCATCAGATTTCGAAATATTGTAAGTTTTATACCAGTGGCCCAACTGTCAAATACATGCTCATATAAAGAAAGAGCACGCGGGCTTCACTACTGCTCACATCTGAAAATAACTCTGCCAAAAAGAGCCAGTATATGCGCCTCGGCTTGACACGTCTCATCAACATGCTAACAGCAAAGTATCGGGAGCAAGTGAACTTAGCAGCCCTTTTTCTACACATACTTAGCTCTTCTCAAAATACTAATAATACTGAAAATAATGTCAAAGTAAACTATGCAGATTTTCTCAGTATTGCCTACTCACAAGAAGCATCTGGACCAATAAAGTTTCAGAGCATCACTGCTTCACCACACACAAGGTCAGCAGCAAATGGTAACTCTTGGTGCTTCTCGTAGTTTTGGCGAGATGAGACTTGGTAAATACCAATTGTCCGTCCCTCAGAAGAATTCACCCCATTTCATTCTTACATATCAGAAACAGCTTTATTTAAATTAGTTCTAATTTTATCAGTAGGTATGTCTGGGATTAAAAAAATTATTTTAAAGACGTTATCAATTGTGCGTTTCCCCATCAAGGAAAAGAAATAGCGACAGCAACAGAAAAAGAGTTTGCATATTAAATTCAATTTTTTCTTCACTGAAATTTTACCCCGACATAGACATCTGTAAATGCTGCCAAATTATCAGGGACCCCATGTGAGTGGGCAGCACATCTAGGACCTACAGATCAGATCTAGGAGCTTCAGATCAGATCTAGGAGCTTCAGATCAGATCTAAGAGCACATCTAGGAGCTACAGATCAGATCAAGGAGCACATCTAGGAGCTACAGACCAGATTTAGGAGCACATCTAGGAGCTACAAATCAGATCAAGGTCCACATCTAGGAGCTACAGACCAGATCTAGGAGCACATCTAGGAGCTGCAGATCAGATCTAGGAGCACCAGATCAGATCTAAGAGCACATCTAGGAGCTACAAATCAGATCAAGGTCCACATCTAGGAGCTACAGACCAGATCTAAGAGCACATCTAGGAGCACCAGACCAGATCTAAGAGCACATCTAGGAGCTACAGATCAGATCTAAGAGCACATCTAGGAGCTACAGATCAGATCTAAGAGCACATCTAGGAGCTACAGACCAGATCTAAGAGCACATCTAGGAGCTACAGATCAGATCTAAGAGCACATCTAGGAGCTACAGATCAGATCTAAGAGCACATCTAGGAGCTACAAATCAGATCAAGGTCCACATCTAGGAGCTACAGACCAGATCTAAGAGCACATCTAGGAGCTACAAATCAGATCAAGGTCCACATCTAGGAGCTACAGATCAGATCTAGGAGCACCAGATCAGATCAAGGTCCCCATCTAGGAGCTACAGACCAGATCTAAGAGCACATCTAGGAGCACCAGACCAGATCTAAGAGCACATCTAGGAGCTACAGATCAGATCTAAGAGCACATCTAGGAGCTACAGATTAGATCTAAGAGCACATCTAGGAGCTACAGACCAGATCTAAGAGCACATCTAGGAGCTACAGATCAGATCTAAGAGCACATCTAGGAGCTACAAATCAGATCTAGGAGCACATCTAGGAGCTGCAGATCAGATCTAGGAGCACCAGATCAGATCTAAGAGCACATCTAGGAGCTACAGATCAGATCTAAGAGCACATCTAGGAGCTACAAATCAGATCAAGGTCCACATCTAGGAGCTACAGACCAGATCTAAGAGCCCATCTGGGAGCTAGGCACACTCACGGCAGCAAGTCGCGTCTGGAGCGGTGGAGGGCACTGGCACTCGGGTCACGGAAGCGCGCTGCTGCCCAGTGCACGTCCAGCACAGACTGGCTGCAGTCGCTCCCTGAAAATTTTACACCAAAAGTTACTCTCTTTGGCTGCGCAACAACATTTCAAGGGTAAATAGTACAATGTGCATACATATGTAAGAAAAAAAGAAAATATACAATTTCTCACATGCGGTACAGTGTGCATACACAAGAAGAAAAGAAACCATTTGAATTTCTCACATGCAAGACTCATTTAAACAATACTTTGTGTCTGGTAACACACTTGAAGATCAGAGAAATTTTAACCTATACATACTGACTGATGATCATATTTAATCAACTATGAATGTTAGAATAGCTTGCTAGTAGTTTGATAACATGTCAACACAATAAACGTTGTAAAATCCTGGCCTTCTACCCGTACACGATCAACCAACCATTTAGTTGTCAACTTTCAAAAGAAGAAAGTCTAGTTTGAGAAGCCAACATCTCTGAACAGCAATGCAGATTAGATTAGATGTTGGTTTAACCCTCTCTAACCGCCAAAAAAAAAGCATTCCAAAGAGAAGAAGGAGGAAGGCACTATTTAGCATGGAGACAAGGCAATGTGGATTCTATGCAGAAGGGGCATAGAACCAGTAAGTTGAGAAAGAATTTTATGGAACAAGATAAGAGTTGAAGAAGAAAGTAGTAGGCGCTGAAAAACAAGACAGCAGTAAACCAAAAAAAGGTGGTCCTTAACGCAACAATATACATTTCATTTCAACAAAAAGAAGGAGTACCTAACTCTCAGCTCGGGCCCTCACATTTTTTCCCCCTGGAAGTGCTAATTCCCATAGATACAAACAGCAATGCAATTCTCTCATGAGCGCAGGGCAATTTTGCATGACAACACCCAAGTGCTAAACCTCATCAAGATGAAGAGGCAAGTCATTGTCAGCTCACTGCTCCACTGACTCCTGCACCACTTAGAAAAGTCAAAAGCTGGACGGTGAGGGCAGACCCCACACTACAATAGAGGAAACAAGGTAGAGTTATTTCCATGGGGAAAATACGCCTCCTCTTGTCCGGCTAGCCAATAGAAGGGCTTCATTTCAAACAAACAAACATAGAACCAATAAGTTGAGAAAAAAGTTTATGGAACAAAATAAAAGTTGAAGAAGAAAGTAGTAGGTGCTAAAAAACAAGACAGCAGTAAACCAATTTAAAATAAACTTCATGATGTCACCATTGAGACATGTCATTAGGCCAATAGTGGAGCCAGATTTGGGGCTAATAGTGTTGCCAGATGCAATATAAATGCCGCTATTGGTTGGTTGCCATGACGTCAGCATTGCCACACTGTTGGCAAAAAAAGACAGGTTTGACCCTACCTTGTTTCTTCTACCATTCCCCACACTGACCGGTGAAAAGCCTGTTGCAGACGCAGGTGTGGAGGTGGGGATGGCAGTGGCCGTTGTTGGAGCAGTGGTGGGGGCAGTTGAGGCGCTCACACGCCTCGCCCCCATACTCCTGCTCACATTCGCACACGCCCCCCACGCACCGGCCTCTCCCGCTGCACTCCTCCCAGCCTCCCGTTGAGTTTGAGCCCCCGCGACACCCACCCACTCTGACACGACAGAGCCAAAAATCAGGAGGGCACAGGCATTACAACAAACTTCCTATTCTGCTCATATTAGCGCCTCACCAATACCTCAAGCACAAGAATACACGCATAAATGGACATAACCTGAAAAGAGGCCAATGTTCCTGCAGAATTTTTTATGATTTACCACATCAATTTTCCATTTCATTAAGGAAGATGGCATTTTCTACATCAATCAAGAAGAACATTCATTTTTCACAAATCGACACTTCACAAGACAGTGGCAGTGATCGTCAAAGGGACATTTGGCTCTACGGACATAAACGAGAAAGTAAATGATCAAAACAACATGTGCTAGAAGAGAGAGAACATATTTCATAAAAATTTGGGAAAATAAAAAGCAGTTTAAAATGAGTATAAACAAATAAGACGTACTTATTGCTCAGAAAGGCATGTATAAGGGTGAACACCATTGATGACACAAGCAGGACAATGTCTACTATGCACACAAACATAGCAATGTATTGACATCTATTTTAGAGAAAGCAAAGAGTAAACAAAGCAATTTTTGGCCGAGAATTATTTTTTCATTACTGGACTGTTAAAGGAGCAACCATTGCCTGCTAAGGTCAAGTGAAACAAGTAATTTTCTTCACTAAAAATATAGATTAATAAAAAACCTACGCAAAATACCGCAAATATGGAAAAACAAATGAAGTAAAGTGATGCAGAATAGAGTAGAAAAGATGCTATTTTTGTAGCTTGCTGTGACCAACTTCTGTCATAAACACCGGTAAAAATTTAAACTCAAAACATTTCATTTTCAGGTTTGGCACCCATATTCTTAAACACCTCCATTTTAAATGTCAAATATTCTCAAGGTAGTAACAAAATGGTAAAATTACTATTTATTCACACAACTTTGAATGGATGGCAAAACAGCTATTGCTGCACATGTTTTTGTCTGCGTAAAACTGAGCAACAGGCACAGAAACTTGAACTCAATTTTTTCATCTCAGATTTCTTTCACCAAGAACTTAATACCAGGAAGAGACACAAAGTTTAAACTAGCAAAAACATTTAATAAACATCATAAGAACGAATCGAAGGCAACACGTTCATTGTCATCCAGACAAATACTACATTATAAAGTAGGATGAGTTATGGAGAGCAAACCTAAAAAAGCCAGGTGGCTATGAAATAATTTACTCTAGACCTATTATATTGACAGAATGACTTTGAGTTTGAACATGCCACAACACAGCAGGTTGCTGTTGTGTCTTGTCACTGATTTTTTTTTAACAAAACGTATGAGCAACTTTTATCGGATCTAGAAGGATTCAATTCCAGCATTGCTATCACACTGAGCAGAAAAAACAACAGCCTCACTCCTCATGCTCAAATTTTAAAAAAACCTGGCAAACAATGGTAACTTCTGCAAATGAAAACTAGCAACAGCATTCATCTAATCTCACTGAAGAAAATATAACTCGTTATACAAAAAAGTTCTAAATCTAATTTAATAATTTTAAGCATAATGTAACTGAATGCATGAATGTCTACAATGAAGAGAGAAATGCACAACAAATGCTAGTTCCAGTTTCTCAGGTAAATTCATTAGCTTGTTCACCACACCCTCTCTGCAGCAGCACTGGAATCCATGCTTGTACCTACAGTCTTCCCTTAAGAAATTCAATTTCCAACTCACATTTAAAGTCAACAGTTGTTGAAAATCTTTTATCAATAACAAGCATTCACTGGGTAAAATAAATAGCATTAATTTTGAAAGATTGTTAAAAAAATTTCAAATGCCCCACCGGTGGGTCATACTGCAATGAATGTGTTAAAATCCTTAACTCGACAGCATACCTCAGACACGACGATGGTGCCACCTCACCTGTAGTGTATGTCAAAGCCGGTGAGGTTGTAGGCAGCATCGGAGTAGAAGTGGATGAGGGCGTAGGGCGACGACAGCTCTATCTCAGGCACCACTGTCGAGCGGTACCTCCCTGACACCACCAGCCCGCTGCAAATCAGAGCTTTCCATTAGGCAAACAATCACATGGAACACATCATCATAGCTTTCAATTTTGCACACCATCACATGGAATACAGTCTCATAGCTTTCAATTACGTTGTAGTGACTACAATTTAGTCACCCCTCAAATCTGTCAAGCATTTCTAGCTTAGTTACTGCCGAAATTCTATCTAGTCGTTTCAAGTGTTCAGTAATCCTAAAATGTATCAATGTAAATTTAATCAATGGAAAATTTTGACTTCCCCGTCCTGTATCAACGATACGCACTGCAGGAGAAGCTATGTAAGGCCGCTACCTCATTTGCCTCAATGGAACTCAACGGCGGAGGTAGCTCCATCCTGCCCTTACAACGTGCATGATCACATAGAACACATCTTCATAGATTTCCATTCAGCACACGATCTCATGGAACTCATCAATGATGATGAAATAATAGATATGTTTAGTAAAGTACAACAGATTATAAGCACTTTTTTTGGGATGTTTATTGATATATAGGGAGTCACAGTAAGTACGATTGTCTACATCACAAGATTTGTAGTTGTACTCTGTAGTTGGGATGCAAGCACTTAATCTTTTTCTCCAGGCCTTCTTTTAATTCTACAAAATGTCCAAAGAATAATTGTGCCACATTTATGTGACAAATTTTAGTGCTTTTATTTTCTTCACTGTCATAGAGGCCATTTCCCAGTAAAAGAATCCAACAAAAAAGGAAAAATGTAAAGGGCTACTTCAGGAGAATTTCATGCCAAGTAAATGCAAAGCTAAAGTTGAAGCTCCATTATCCAAGCCTCAGCTCCAACTCTGCAGCAGAAAGTACTCATTCAAATTGAAACCACAAATGTAGTAATGAGTGAGACTCATCCTTCAAGGCACAAAGAAAGTATATTCATATGGTTGTAATGCTGAAGCACTTCACCCGGTAGTAATAAGTCCTTCACGGCACAAGGAAAAAATATTCATGGTTATAATGCTGAAGGTTGTAGTAATGAGTCAAGACTCATCCTTCATGGCACAAGGAAAGTATATTCATGCAGCTGTAATGCTGAAGCACTTCACCTGTACACCACACGAAGTGGAGCAAACACACTGTCCCCATCATAAATGTAGAGATGATCCCATGAGCACTCCGTGGCAAAGTGGCCCAGGTGCAGACGGATTTTTTGAGACAATTCTGCAAGTAAATAAAAGAGGTAACAAAAATTTAAGACAGAGAAAGGTTACAATTATTTGGCACACCATATTAACAGTTACCAAAGTTGTAAACATGAGAATGGAGGTAGATACTTGGGACTGAACTGTAACCCTGAATAAATTTTGTGGAAGAAAATATGCTGGGAAAAATATGAACAATTCAAACTAACATATATTATCTAACGTTCTAACTCCAGAGCAGAAATAAGAGAACAATCACACTTAAAATACATTTAAGATAGAAACTAATGTAAATTTCAACACCAAAAAGCATGAAAATCTGATTGTCAAACTTTTATCAAAAAATTAGATGCTCCTGAGCATGCACACACACACATGCATCCAAATACACATATACACAATCATTTTAAGGATTAGTACAATGACTAGTTTGACAATTCAATGACCAATGGGAGCAGTGAATAACAATGTTCATGCTAGTGTTTGCAATTTTCAGCCATTATTTCACAAAATAATTTATATCTAACATGAAGACTGATTTTCAGATTGTAAAATATACGTTCTCTCAGCTAACAAATACTTTGACAGGCATTGTAAATACTTCTAGCTCATATTTAGTCCATACTTATAGTTTGACAGAATAACTCTTCAGGACATAAAAAGGAACACTCCTAAGCAAATGCAGCAATCCATGAGTTGCTAGAGAAATATTGCACAAGGAAGCTACAACCTACAGTCACTGAAAAAAGGAATACTTCTAAGCAAATGCAGCACCCCATGGGTTGCTAGAGAACTATTGCACTAACACATGCAGTCACAGACCAGCACCTGAAGAATTTGAGGATTTAGGAGCTAGAGCTGTAGCATCAATGACCCAGCTGCACTGATTGTTTTCAGTGTAATTCCCAGGATCATCGTAGAATACTCCTTCTTTGGCAGTCAAACTGAAAAAAAGAGTACTCTCAGTTGAACATACTTATACAGTATTAGTAACACAAAAACACAAACACTATTTCCATGTGACACTAAATACACATAAATTCAAGTTGAAGTTGATTGGAAATCAACCAAGGTTTGCATTCTAGAGTTGATTTCATAAAAGGAAAGATATGCTTCCATAAACTAACTTAAATTCTTAAACACTTAAAAATGATAAATAGATTTAATTGCACAAAGACAAGAATTAAGCTCACAGCAATAATTACATCTAAAATTTGGTCATTAAATTGAGTTTGAATAATTGTAGCAATGCTAAATAAAGAGCACATATACAATTCAAGCTACACTCATCAACAAACTAAGCTTATGGATTTATTGACAGCTAATCATTTAGAGTGGATTGTAGTGACCAACCATGCCTGAGGGTGTTTTTTATTTTGACGTACTGGTTATCCCAGTAATACCGTTCAATGGTAGCTGGTGACATGGATTGGTGGATCCTGAGTAGTTTATTAGACGAGTCTGGTACACAAGCGCTAGATTCTGTATGTGAATATTGTAAGTACTGTAAAGGAAATTTTAGGCCATTACATAGGCCCCACCAATGTTGATCCTCACTTTCAATTTCAGCAGAGGCTGTAAATGCTTAAGAACGTCTATCCAAAATCCGGAAAATTCTTAATTTTTATTTCTGTATTTGCTAGAGAAAGGCTTAACTTTCTAGGAAAGAAAGATGAAACAATTGCATTTCCAGGTTAATACAATCCTTTAGTTAAGATAACCTAAGCTAACTTATCCAACCTAACGTAACGCTCATTCCAGCCATGAAAAACAAAAATCATAATACCGCTATAACTCATTAGATACCAATTTATGACGGAAAGTACATAGAAGAAAAGTGTTATATTTTAATCACATTTTCATCATACTAGCAACAGAAATTGAAAAACCAATTAGTGTCCGGTGTTAACAAAACCCTAAATTTTGATGAAAAAGGAAAATATTTACCATATATCATAATGTTCATGGTATATTCAAAAACATATAAAATAGTTGAACACTACAACTGAATTTGAAAAAGTTTTACAAAAAAAAAACCTTTAGATCTATATAACTATCAAATTTATTACCAAAAAATTATAACAAAATAATAACAACAAAATAACAAAATATTAGTTGTCATAACATAGATATCTAAAGAGTTGAATATCAAGATCAAAATTACCAAGGCAGCTGGAGCTTTTATCACACGCACTCACAAAGTGCTAAATTTTGTAGAAGCAATTTATTCTTCATTCTAATAGCTCCTGCACAAAAGTTATGAAGTCCAGCCTGTACAAGCTCCTATTGTTGCATTTGTATGTCATATCTAATGGCTTACTAAATTTTCAAAGTTGCACCTAGATTGATCAATATACTAATAACTAATTGATATTATGATAGCATTTGTTGATCATAAAGCCAAATAAAAATTCCTAAGACCATCATAGATTTTGAATCAAAATTAAAGACATTCTAGAAATGGCATAGCCCTTGTTACAAATTCATAATTCAAGTGCTATTTAAAAGTTTGGTATTTGTGAAGGAGAGGACAATAATCAATTTTCTAATTTTTGCTGCCTAAACATAGTTAATTAGATCTAAATAAACAACTTTTCTTCTATGCACTTTTGGGGGCTAATGAGTATTTAATGAGTTAAAGCTGTACATTATTTTTTGTCTTATATGAGGAATGCGCTCAAATAAACAGCTACTAATCGATTTTCAAATTTTTGCTGCTTGAATTACAATGATAACATCAAAATAATCTACCTTTCTTCTATACACTTTTTGCAGCAAATGAGTATTTTACAAGTTAGAGCGGTAGGTTTAGTTGTTGCGCGATTGAGCTGTTAAGAGTACGTTTGGGTACTTCATAATTAATTATTTGCCAACCCCGCAAAGCATGCAGCGTCTGAACCCACTTTTAGCATCTTTTAGTTAATAACACAACAGAAATTATTACCCAAAAATAATGAGTTATAGCGGTATGTAACCTTTCGTCTTAGATGGTGGGAATGCGCTCGATCATTCGAGCGCTTCGGGAGGGAGAGTCTATTGTAGTGTTGCCATCCAACGTGCTCGATGAATTACTTCCCGCTTCAAACACTAGAGTTGCGGTAACTAATTTACCGCAATAACTTGTTAAATACTCATTTGCCCCCGAAAGTGCATAGAAGAAAATTGTTTATTTTCATCTAATTAACCATGTTTAGGCATCGAAAAGTGGAAAATCCATTTTTGGGTCAATATTGAGTTTAGGCCTTTCATGGAAATCAACAATTCCATTCCAAAGAATCACTAAAGGAACACATTTAAAAAGATTTTACATGAATGACATTCTGCTTGCTGATGCGTTATTTTTGAGTTATTCAACTCAATAGCTTTCCAGTTTTCCATTGCAGTTCCAGTAAGTTCGCGCTTGAGCGGGAGCTGTTAGAGTAAGTTTGGGTACTTCGTAATTTATTATTTGCCAATCCCGCGGAGCCTGAACCCACTTCTAGGGTGTTTTAGTTAACAACACAATAAAGGTTATAACCCAAAAGTATTACTTTATAAAAATATTCAGATATTAAATCTACGGTATTCACTCCTACGGTTTTGCTAATGTTCTACGATCGCCGCCATATTGAAAAATGTCGAGTGCAGATTAATGTAAGCCTTCACAATTTCAGTCTCTCTAATATTTTTGGGTGATCACCTTTATTGTGTTATTTACTAAAACATCCTAGAAGTGGGCTCAGGCTCCGCAGGATAAGCAAATATTAAATTACGCCATATATTGCAAAAACAATAACTATTCCCAGCTCCGGCATTGTTGGAACAACCTCTCCTTTTGCATAGGAAAGTCATTCATGAGCGCAGTTCCTATAACTTCAAAGTTAAATAACTTGAAAAGAACGCATCAGCGAGCAGTATGTCATTCTTGTAAAACCTTTTAAAATGTGTTCCTTTAGTGATTGTTTGGAATGGAATTATTAATTTCTGTGAAAAGCCTAAACTCAATATTGATTGATTTTTCTCTCCTTCACATTTACCAAAAGTTTTCATATCACTGTTATGAAAATTAGCTATGAACAATAGTTCATTTTACACTTTGGCAGAAAAATTTTCTATATCTTCCTTCAAGTTCAACTCAAGTATTCAGTAAATGTCAACAAAGCTACTTTACAAAATAAAGTTCACTGGTTTATAGTGGCCAATTTCCTCAAATTTTTGAAGTGCATTTTAAATCTACCTATGCCCTTAGAAGAAATTGTTGCAAAATTTTAGGTAAACATGAATTTACCTATTTGCACGGACAATCACAGAGGAAGCATGTAGCAACCTTGGCTAACATAGAGATGACAAATCCAGGCGAGAAGTAGGAATGTGTTTTAACATTACATTTGCAATTCAACTCACTAATTAAAATTTGTACTCTGAAAACTAGAAGTAAATTTTGAGCGACATACCTTAGCCGCCCCAGGCATGTGTTGCAGGAAGGTCCTCCCCAGCCTCTGTCACATTCACATTTCCCATCGTAACATTTGCCGTTTTTGCACTCAAATTTCCCACAATATGAACCAGCTTGGCTATAAAGAACACATAAGGCAATAATAATAACCGTATATCTAATTAAACACTCATTTAAAGCCTTTTTATTTATAATTAAGCCCCGAGAGTCTCCAGCCATGTTTAGTAAATCATTTCCATTTCTGTGACGTCATGAGCAAAACATTGACTCTTATACGTGGTCACGTCGGAAGCTCTTATACAAAAATCCGATAATAGTGAATTTGCTTTGCACCCACCTTCTCATCTTGAATGTTTAAACAGCTTTTACTCATTTCCCTCTCTTTCAGGAGAACGAAGAGAGCCGCAGACCTCTTTTTGCTTCATATAACTAATCCGTATTGTAAAATAGATACAACGGTTAAACCACAGAGGTGATGAATGTTACAACAAATAATTACTTGGCTTCGGAGTATTTTAACGACAATGTTCTACTTCAGTTTAGGCATAATTACTATCGGAAAAATACTACTCTTCTGTCATATTTCGTCTATTATATTAGAGACGAAGGCTTGGATCTGTAGGGTGGGAATTGGCTCATATCTAAAGACATGTCTCACTTAAAATTTCATTTGACTTTAGCAATGATTGACTTAGAAACAAATAGATGCAAATAATGCACAAAAAAAAGAAACTGATCATTTATGAATGTCCTCGTGCAAAATAGGACACCACAATTAAACCTGACTTGGTAAGTAACCCACCGCATAACCCACCCCTGCATCTCCCCAAATCTCCCCTGCCCACGGTCGACACACTCCCCACACTTCTGCACACTTACCCACATCCACAGTCGACATACTCCCATGCTGCCACACTCCCCACACTTCATCACACTCACCCTTGAAACTTGAAAGTGAGTGCCAACAGTGTTGGGGCCTTGGTAACGACCAACAATTCCCTCCACAAAACTCACAATATTCACTCACAGAACTCAGTGCCTTCACACTCCACTCACCACATCCACACGCTGCTTCACACACGCCACATTCCAACACGCTGCGGTTGCTCACTTCAGCTGCACCACAGCCGCACATCCGCACACACTGCCGTTACACCGCCATTGCTGCGATGTTACCTTGTTAACGTTTAAAATTGAATTCTTAGTGGGGAAATTATACGGTATCATCATTTTTTATATTTTGCAGTTGTTGTGGTGTTTGAACGATGGCGCGTTCAACTTTGTATACAAATTCACGCGCTGCAAAGGAATGCTTTAGCCTCATGAATGGCCAAAAAATATTTTCCCGTATTAACTTTATATAAAACAACTCATTAAGTTTGTCTTGTCTGTCAAATAGTAAATGATGGTATCAATGATACCATAAGCCCCATACCTTATAAATCAAAAGACAAGCAAACCTACATTGATTATATTGATCGATCAATTCACATTTCCAATTAAGAAAGAGATTTTGGCGTCAGTTAAGAATTTGAAAGATAGAGTGATGACGCAACTTGTGGAATCGTTCTCTCGGGCTTGATATGCTGTTATTCCACAGTGTTAAAACATTTCAAACTTCTGAAAATAATTTAAGACAGTATTTGAATTCGTTCAGTAGACCGTTTCATTCTTTTCTTCTTTTTCTTAAACTTATAGCGAAAATCCTCCGAACCCTTCTCCAGTACTAATAAAGTTTGTATACGCTTTCAGTCCTTTTGTCCTTTTACTAATCCTTTACTTGCATTTGTTATTCATATTTCTTTACCACAAAGATTAAGTTATGCTAATACAAATACTGCTAAGTTAAAATAGTTACCTATTCTCAAAAAATCCACACACATCCACACATTTACTCGCACAAGTACGTGTGTGTTGCGTTCATCTCAAGACACCGCGCATCAAGACGTGACGTTACTCACAAGCTGTACAAAGAAAAAAGAAAGAAAAACCGTTTATTTCCAAGAAGTTGATGCGTTAGATGCATAAGAACAAATTAAATTTTGAAAATTTCTTAGTATAAATCGTCTTAATAGAAGCACCATACGAGAGGTACTAATAGACAAACCATACGAGGTGTACTTATAGACAAACTGTACGAGGCGTACTAATATGCAGGCGTGCAGGACGAAGTCATGGGAACAAATGTCCAACACAGTTTGAAAACAAAACACACAAGCGTAGTTAAGACGGTCATTTTTAAAAATAGAGCACCTATTATTTGCCCCTGTGCATAATGATTCGTCGATATTTGGAGCATCTTGGACTTACTAACCTCATTTATGATATGAGAATAAATTTTCAGAATCATTTTCTTCTCAAATGAATCCCTAAAGATTTAAGCAATTTTACTTCAAGAGTCATCCTGCCTCACACGTTCTTGACAATGAGGCACATGTCTCTTCAAGTCCTGAGTTCATACACAAAACATATATTAAGAGGCCTCAGGAGCGATTCAGGAGCATGCGACGACAGAACATTTCAAATATGATGCATGATGCATAATTCGGGGGAAGGCATCACACATTTGGTGGGTGATTACAATACATGAGGTAGTATTTGGGTGATTCCAATACATGAGGTAGTATTTGGGTGATTCCAATACATGAGGTAGTATTTGGGTGATTCCAATACATGAGGTAGTATTTGGGTGATTCCAATACATGAGGTAGTATTTGGGTGATTCTAATACTTGAGGAATTTTTACATGAGGCATTATTTGAGGGACGGCATCACACATTTGGTGGGTGAAGAGATACAGAGCATCATCGGCACGGCGGTTGTTGCCCCGTGCCCGGAAGCTGCGACGGCTCCGTTATGTTGCTTAGGTTAAGTTTCCGCAGCGTGAGACGAACCGCAAGTCAACCGTAACTAGCGACCTCGCGAGCCCTCTGCATTGTGGCGGCCGCTTCTGGAGCTCTTGCTAGGCAGGTACCTGCAACTCCTCTCCTGCTCTAGACAGGCACCTGCAACTCCCCTCCTGCTCTAGGCAGGCAACTCTTCTCCTGCTCTAGGCAGGCACCTGCAACTCCTCTCCTGCTCTAGGCAGGCACCTGCAACTCCCTTCCTGCTCTAGGCAGGCACCTGCAACTCCCCTCCTGCTCTAGGCAGGCACCTGCAACTCCTCTCCTGCTCTAGGCAGGCACCTGCATCTCCTCTCCTGCTCTAGGCAGGCACCTGCAACTCCTCTCCTGCTCTAGGCAGGCACCTGCAACTCCCCTCCTGCTCTAGGCAGGCACCTGCAACTCCTCTCCTGCTCTAGGCAGGCACCTGCATCTCCTCTCCTGCTCTAGGCAGGCACCTGCAATTCCTCTCCTGCTCTAGGCAGGCACCTGCAATTCCTCTCCTGCTCTAGGCAGGCAAATCCTGGTACTGCAACACTCCGGTGTTATACCGATTTCATCGCTTTAAAATACCAGTGCTTAGCTGTCGGATCTACATTGTCGAGAGTCTAGAGACGACTGAGCTTTTAAGTTGCAATTTATGCCCCTGTGGTGGTGCACTGCAGGAGTGTTCTTGCTTGGAACGCCCTCTCGAGTACATGGGATGTTGCAGAGCCTTTGAATTTGACACCACTGTACTACAATCGGGAGCTGCAGCAACTGCTTGTTGTATTGCAAAACTCCTACTGCTAGAGGCAGAATTTCTCTGAGCTTTAACTATATAGAAACTGTTGCTTCATCTCATGGAATATAGCTCTATTTACTCCATTCGTATTTAAATTTTGACAAATCTTTCACAGCAACTTCTTCAACGTGATTCGTCACTGAGGTCACACTCAACAGAACAGGGAAGTCTGCCAGCACAGCTGAGAGTGTAGTGTTCGGTGACAACGAGCAATGACTGATTTGCGTTACGTGGTAGTTTGATCCAACAAAAAAATGCCATTTGTTCCAATGGCTGTCAAATAGAGTCTAAAATCCCTCACAGAGCAAAAAATAGATGTCACAGAATACGAGTTTTTGCTTGAGAGGCTGAGCTGTTCCGCAAAATCGAACTCTGCCATAGGGTCTTCAGTCGTAGCGTTCCTCGGACTTCATAGCATTAGGTTCGAAGTGTACGAATGAGCTTTAATTCTCCTGCTGAGATATTGAGCGTGATTGCCCTGAACAATTGCAAGGCAAAGGCCTTGAGCTGACAGGAGTGGAAGACAAAGCATACGAGATGAATCAATTACTTTTTTTGCTCGCGCTACAGCATCGCTGGCTCGTGTAAAAGCTGTTCGAATTAGCGGCTGAGCTGGAAGGATTTACTACAGCAAGAAGTTAGGGCTATTGTGAGAGTAAAAACATGCAGCATTTGTGAATCAAAAATCGTTTTTAGACGAATGCACAACTAAACGAAAATCTGATGATTTGAATGCTTTGCTACAGGAGGAAGTTTAGGGCTAATGTAAGAGTAAAGATATGCGGTATTAGTGAGTAAAAAATCGTTTTTCAACGAACGCACAACTAAACGATGATCTGATAATTGAAGTGAGATGTTTTGCATACCCAAGATCGTGTTGAGCTGCTGTTGCAGGAGCAGAACACCGAAGGAGAGTTACTGAGCAGATAAGAGGTAGTGAAGAAATCAGTTTTGATGCGCAAGTTGAGAGGCATGCTGGGGTAGAGCTAGAATTTTTACGCAATTGTTGAATGATACGGATGATGATGGGAGTAATAAGTGATGAATTACACCTAGTGATGAGCCTGTTACAGTATAAAGAAACTACTGCATGATTATGTTGTTACTGCTGTTAATCAGTTGTTGAATGATACGGATGATGATCGGAGTAATAGGTGATGAATTACACCTAGTGATGAGCCTGTTACAGTATAAAGAAACGACTGCATGATGCTGTTGTTACTGCTGTCTTTTATGGTAAGCACATACGAATATAAGTAGTAGAAATTAAGCAGCAAAGATGTATGGTTGGTATTCGACAATCGTCATATAAGAATGAGTAGGTACGAAGAATAGTTGCAATGAAAAAATTGAAGGATGGAAATGACTATAAATGGTTTTTATTGACATCAAAAGATTCTGACATTTTATTGAAGCAAAGTACGTGATTTGATACCTGGAGAAAGAGAATGTGAAATGTGAAGAGATGTCACCGTGAAACAAAACATACAACATTTGGGTACGTGGGAGGACAAGCAACATACCGAGGACCGACACCATTCTATTGCTGCAGAACCTCGCCACATCGAATTTATCAAAATTTCTTCTCAGTGTTAATGACTAAAACAAATCATGCTCTCAACACTTACGCGGCAAATGGATGCTTCGTAGGGCGTGAATTTGCACACACTTGAACGCAGGAAAGGAAAAGAAAAACAGTTTATTTCCAATAAAGATGGTACAAAAAGATGGTATTTCATTGGTTTTTAAAATATCCTGAAGTATATACACATATATCTTCAGTAAATACTGAAGTAAATACACTTATACCTTCAGTAAAAACTGAAGTAAATACACTAATACCTTCAGTAAATACTGAAGTAAATACACTTATACCTTCAGTAAATACTGAAGTAAATACACTTATAATATACACGCATGAGTATTGTAGAACCCATGTCACTAGTCGAAAACAAATGATTAAGGGCAATGTACTCCTAATGTTGCTTAATCTATGTGTATATTTGATTATATTATATGATTTGATGATATATGTATGCCTAATACGCTCTATGTATGACCACATGTGCACCGTCATTTTTCGACTCAAATGCAAACTGCGATAACCGTAGCGCAACCGTTACCAAAATGCATAAAAAGCTCAGTGACTCACCCGTGTCCCACAATACTCGGTGTTATTGTTGTATGCATTCCTGTTTAGTGTGTGCGTGTGGTGATCTCCTGCAGTGTCATCTCCTGCAGCTTATGGTGATCCGTAAACATCACGTAAAGGGACCATGATCTGAGTTAAGTATTTATCTATACGATACAGTTCCCTGTTATCCATGATCTGAGTTAAGCAACAATCTACACGATTCTGTTTACGGATGTCCATGATCTGAGTTAACCATCTATCTACACGATTCTGTTTACGGATGTCCATGATCTGAGTTTAGCATCTACCTATACGATACAGTTCACTGTTATCCATGATCTGAGTTAAGCAACAATCTACACGATACTATTCAGTAATCACTGATATCCACAATCTGAGTCAAGTGTCAATCTACACGATTCTGTTTACGGATGTCCATGATCTGAGTTAAGTATCTACCTATACGATCCTGATCACTGATATCCTGCACAACATCATGACGGACACACTTTTAAGCAAAGAATAACACAATGCGGTGACAATAGCGTGATGTTATCACACAAGAACATAATGATCATTATAATACATAACGCTAAGCAATCTATACGAAGAACTGAGCCCCGTCCTAAAGTGAAGTAATTTGAAAGTGAATTTTTCCACCAGCTGGACCCTGTAACTGTGGTTTGCAGTATCAGATTTAAAACCTTGATTCATGATGTTCCAAGATATTGTGAAAAAATCCATCTGATTACCTTATTTCTTATAAAATAGTTATATTTTGAACGATAAAAGGGAAAACTTATTAACGCATTTAGCAGCAAATGGAAAATTGGAATTGAAATACGCACTAAGTGTCAAAACTACCAAAATTTAAAATCAGGTGACACCACCATAAGTACCACACAACAGTCGGGTGACACCAGCAAAAGGACCATACAACAGTCGGGTGACACCACCAAAAGTACCACACAACAGTCAGGTGACACCATCAAAAGTACCACACAACAGTCA